>JAKUCV010003822.1:0-68883 GCA_028386065.3 Turnera subulata
TGACTTAATGCTCACTAATCAGGAATTAATCCCGATTACTCACCCTCTAGCCAACTGGTGCCAAACAGGGGCCAATTGTTAGCCAATTGGAGCCAATTGCTAACCAACAATGTGCACAAGTGCACGAATTACTCCTGCCACTTCCAAACTTCATCAAGTAAATTTTGAAAGGGCTTCATCACATGTCCGGGGTTTCACAACAGTGTTCGCACTTCGGCTAAGTTCGTTCAAAGAAGGTATCATAAATCCAGACAAAGTCACGAAAATACTGGGCACACACTATTCTTAGTGTTCTCTTGATTCTCATCTTAACAAGGAGCTGCCATCCAAATTTATTTAGGGAAAATTTGAGGAAAACCCATCAATGACTCCAGATAAAGCACAGTTCTCAAAACAAAGAGGAGGGTCTGGGGATTCGTTTACCACATGATATTATCTTGATTAAGACAGTACGTATGATATTGGATGCCAAACAAATGTGTATAGTTCTTAGTTTGATCAAATACCTCATGTGTACAAACAAAAAAAACAAAACAAATGCATAAACAAAATGCAAAATATTTACACATCCACTTGAGACTGCCTACATACCCCTTGGTATTGAGCTCAAATCTCTCCTAGTTCTTCCTAAAAGAGAAACGCTATCGTTTGACCAGACGACAAATCTTCAAAATCCTGGGTGACCACCTCAGGACACATTCTCAAAATTTTTGATTATTTTTATCTAAAGGCCCAGTTCCTTTAGATCTTGGTGATTAAGGGCCCAGTTTCCTCTCTGTACATAAAATATACCTTTGATTTCAAAATATCTAAAGGACTAGTTTTTTTAGAATTTGGTGGTTAAGGGCCTAGTTCCCTTAAGCACACAAAACATCTTTTGATTTGAAAAATATATAAAGGACTAGTTCCCTTAGATTTTGATCGGGTCGATTCGGTTTGATTTGTTGGTTCGACCTGACATGTGGATTCCACATATGATGAAGTGGCGCCGGAAAACTTGCCACGTTAGCATTTTCCACCGGATTCCGGTGAGAGGGATCAAAGTAGGCCAACTAGGGAAAACAAAGGGATGAAAAGAAGCCAAAATCCAACGCAGGGATGAATTCCAACTTTAGCGCTCAACACAGAGATGAAACAAGTCTTTAATCCATTTGAAAAATACCTAAAGGATCAGTTTTTTTAGATTTTGGCGGTTAAAGGCCCATTACTCTTAAAGACATAAAACATCTTTTCATTTGAAAAATATCTAAAGGAACAGCTCCTTTAGATTTTGGTGGTTAAGGGCCCAGTTCCCTTAAACACAAACAAAAAAATCTTTTCTTTTCAATGCAATTTTCAAAAGCCTTTTTTTTTCAAAGTAGGCAATTCTTTCAAAATCGTGAGGATGAATGCAATTTCTTGTGCAAATGTAATCCAAAGGAGCTATGCTTTAGTCCTACCTTTAGTTTGTCCCTTCCAAGGTGTTAAATTATCCAAAGGAGCCATGCTCTAGTCCTACCTTTGGTTTGTTCTACACTTAGATGCAATCTTTTGTGCAAGAATGCCTACAAGGTGTTTGATGAGATGCTTAGTCCAAAATACAATTTCTAAACAAAGATGCAATCTTTTGTGCAAGGATGCATTTAACATATCCTTTTGGTGTTCAACCATTCTAGACTTAATTCTTGTGTCTACACTAAGATGCACAAAGGTGACTTTATTCTAAATCAAAGATCCTCAATAGGATGCAACATGTTTTTTGATGTGTTCTTTGATGCATATCATGTCTATGATTGTGCAAAGAAGTGAAGATGCAAGTTTTGTCTAAAACAATGCATTAGAAAAGGATGTACAAACCCGGATTGATGTTTGAAATGGTTATACAAACCCAAAATTTGATTATTGGGAGATGGGTGTACAAACCCGAATTCATTGTTTGAATTGGGTGTACACAACCGATCTTGGATACTTTGAAATGGGTATTCTAAACCCGGATTTTGTTCTTTGGAATGGGTTGACTAACCCGAACTTTGATTTGAAAATGGGTTGTCTAACCCGAGTTTGGATTTTGAGAGAATGTGTCAGAGTGCCACTTTCGAGGTCGGAACTTTCATGGTGCCGCCTAATTATTCTTTAGGGGTCCCCAAACACAAACAAAGCATACAATTCACATAATCAAAGCATTCAAACAAATCATTTCATCGAAATCTCGGCGTTACGACGCCTTACAAAAGCATGCTTTTCTAGCATAAAATCATCATCATAACGCCCTCACTAGAGCACACAAAAGGGATTAAAAGCTACCTTCGAGGTTCTCTTTGTTCTAACTCGATGAACTTGTGGATGACGGGGTACTACCCAATTTCGTAACTCAATCATGTTAGAATGATGTTGAGAAAAGCGAGACACAAGCGGGGAGCGGTAACTACCAATCCCGCTTGGAATGCTTTGGAAGACGATGACTTCACGCCCGAATTCCAATCTTAGAGGGGGACAAGAGAGGTAGAATAGGGCGAATATCAAACCCTTTTTTTCAACTTAGAGGGGGACGAGGGGGAGAAAGAAAGTGCAAAAATGTGCACGTAGAGAGCGCAGCTCTCGGAGTAAAGAGAAATGAAGAGGGGAACTCCCTATTTATAGCCTCAGGCTATGGCACTCTTGTAATTCTCAAAATCTGAAAAAGTGTGGTCACTGGCTTCAGACTACGGCTTCAGGCTACCGCTTTAGGCTACAGCTTCAGGCTATAGCTTCAGGCAAAAAAGTTTGTTTCTTCAAAATGGGGCCTGTGTAGGGCTCAGAAAGATTTTCAAAATATTTTTGGGGTGTTCTATCCCTTGTGTTGTAAGGGATTTTGCAAAAAATGGCGCACGATTCTAACTAGAAACATGTTTTCATCAACGTTTGAAAATTTACCCGGGACACAGGCCAAGGCTTCGCTAAAAGCTTTGTAAAATCAAAACGGGGCCCGCCCGTGTCTCCAATAATTCTCAAAAATTAAGGGAAGATGGCATTTCATGTCCCCTACGCATCCATAACAAAAAACGGTTCAGAAAACGGATGTGGGAAATGTTTTCATTAAAACTCCCGAAAATAACCTTGCCTCGTGTGCACTGATTTTCAAAAATTGAAATGGAGCCCTTCGAACGCCGGAAAATTCTGAAGAAGTTTCTCAAGGTGCTTTACACCTTGAAAAATGATCGTAGGAAAAATTGGCACTCAAATCGGAGTTCGGATGCACTTCCGGTGACAAAAAGAAAATGGAGTGGGAAAAATACCTGTAGCCGTCCGCCCATGTACTTGGCCAGTTCAGCCTCAAGCAAATTTTCCACCTCCCCCGACTTTTCTTCCGAAAATCATTTCGGGACCTTCCCGAACCCAAAAATTCCGAAACAATATGGGTGCACTCATGACGACGAGTAGAATTTTTTTTGTACAAATATCTCTTCAAGATTATTTTTTAAAAGACTAAAATGCCATTGGTCAAATTTAACCATCTTCTGGCTTCAGTTCCTGGCTCCAGGCTATTTGAATCATTTTTACAAAAAGTCTTAAAAAATATCCGAGCCTCTAGAAACTTTTTCGACGCTTTCCTCACTTATTTCCGGCCATGTTCTACCTTGGGAAAATTCCTCTCTCGAAAATATTCACCTGACTTTGAGTAGTGGCGGTTCCAGAAATATTTTCCAGTGTAGGCAAATAAATAAAGCACAAAAAATTAACTAATCCAGTTTAAATAAAAATTTTGATGTCAAATATTAAAATTAATTAAGAATTATAATTATTTATATATATTTTAGTAGATTAGTTATGTACAAAAATCTATCTACTAATAAGCTATTATTTTGATTAAAAAATTATTTCATCAATCCTTAAATTACAGACTTATACACTTACATTTTGGAATTCTTAAGGAATTTTGTTATAGATTTATTTGTTATGTAATAATTTCTCATTATAATTTTGAAAATAATGAATAATTAGTTTATTATTAATCAAATATATTTTTCTTATACTATATGGACAACATACCTAAAGAAAGAAAAACAAAAGACCAAGTATAGAAAGAAAAGAATTATAAGGAAGATTTTATATTATCATAATAAAGGAAGGAATTAAATGTAAGTTTCCCTAGAGCTATTATGACATTCATAATATGCACAACAAGCGGAATATGCAGTGGAAACAAGGAAACTTAACCAAGAACCAAGTGAAGCATGCATAAACCGTATAACAAAATTTTCGTACCAGTAGTATTAGGATCTTTCACCTAAATGCTGGACGGAATCAGCAAGAGCAAGACAACGGCCTGGCTCCTCTACAGTATCCACACGAACCGTGATTGGCTTGAAATCGTCCTACGAATCAAACCTCGAGCACTCCTGGACTGATGTGCTAGCAAGAGTAAACCGGAAGCAACAACCTTGTGGTGTTTGTGTGTATGGTTATCTTCTTTCTTTCACAAAGAATGAAGAAGGTGGAAGGGGTGTGTTTTTGGGTCTGCAAAAACGTGCAAGGAGAAAAGGGAGAAGGAGAGTATGATCTGATCACACACCCAAAAACCCACACACTCCATAATGCATTAGTGATTAGCCTTAGTGGCCAACACTAGGCCCCAAAGGTAATGACCATCATTACCTTGTCTCCACTAGTGGACAAGCAGATAACACACCACCATAACACTCATGTCTGGTCAACGATTCAATTAATTATTGATCCAAAAACGACCCTGGTTCAACCATGGTCCAACCACGGTCCAAGCACACCCGGTCCAACCATGGTCCAACCATGTTTCAACCATCTGCTTGAATCAACGGTTCTATGTGTGTGACCCTGTAGGCACTTGTAACGTCCGGCAATAATTTTAAAATCTCATTTTACAATTATAAGCAAAGAGCGGCGTCTAGCAACACATCATTGCTACCTGAACGACAAGATCAGCACTGATTCTCTATGCCTCGGAATATGTCATCGTCCTATCGTCCCATTATCAAGATCAAACACGAGACATGGAATATGTCAATCACGTATATGTTTAATCTATGTTTCTTGATCCCCGAGTTAACTGTATAAAACGGATACTCGCGATATCACCATATCACCTAATCCGAGCATGGCCATGCATTTAACAGTTCAACTCTATCAAGAAGCCATCCGATAATATACCCGTTATATGGGTCGGACGAATCCCCTCTTGATCAATCAAAACCCACTACATACTCGTCATATACCCAATGATTACCCTTATGTCCACCCAGTTACGGGTGACTAGGAATAATATCAAAGTACATGATTCATATGTTGGATACCTTGACGATCTCAGGTCGGAGGACAATACATCTATAAGAACCACTAATGACATACATATAACGTTCCATGTAGGGTTCTTATGTGGGTCGGTCCAGTCCACAAGTTCTCCAACTTGTACCCGTATGTAGAATTCATATCACATATACAATTCTCAACATACGCTAGTCTTAATTTATTATTACAACCCATCCGTAATAATAATCGACTAGGGACATTTAAGAATATGAAATATTATAGGGTTATAAGTATGTGCAAGCATTTATCTCATAAACGATACTTATTGGAATAACCTTAATGTGTATACGTGACTACAAATAATCATCCATGATTGGCTTTTGGGCATATTACACTAACAATCTCCCACTTGCACTAAAGCCAATCATCCATATGTCTCATACATGTGGATCTAGCATGACCATCATGCTTCTGTTGCGTGAGAGGCTTAGTCAAAAGATCTGATACAAAGTTCTCAAACGGAACTTTGTACAGCCACAGTTGTAGGGTCGGCAACTGTTTCTTGCCTGGAACTCTTCCAGCAAACACCGCCACAACCAAGACAGAACACGTAAACTGATTGCGATATAAAATCATCCCTGTCAGTTTGGAAGCAAGCATCTTTGTAACACTTTACAACAAGCCCATCAACGCTTCCGTGAACCAGGAACGCATCCTTAGTGCTTCTCAAGTACTTAAGGATATATAACTGCTGTCCAGTGACTTTCACCGGGATCAGATTGGCATCTGCTCGTGACACTCAGAGCATTAGCGACATTCGGTCGAGTACATAATATGGCATACATGATAGATCCTATTACCGAAGCTCAAGGGATCTTACTCATCCGCTCTCTCTCTCTAATCGTACTAGGACATTGACTCTTTGAGAGAGATATGCCTTGTGACATGGGCAAGAAAACCTTCTAGGAATCTTGCATGCTAAACGCCTTTAGCACCCTGTCAACATATGTACGGCGACTTAGCCCGAGAAGCTTTTTGGATCTATCTCTATAGATCTTTATACCTAACACTTAGGCAGCTTCTCCTAAGTCCTTCATTGAGAAATTCTTTCCTAACCAAGTCTTTGCAGATTTTAGTGTCGGAATATCTTTCTCAATAAGTAGGATGTCGTCAACCTACAACAACAAGAAAACAATAGTGCTCCCACTAACCTTCTAGTAAACACATGAAACATCTTCACTTTTAATGAAACCAAACTCTTTGATTACTTCACTAAAATGAAGATTCCAACTCCTAGAAGCTTGCCTTAGTCCACAAATGGACCTTTGCAACTTGCATACCATACTAGCATACTCTGGATCGACAAAACCTTCAGGTTGTGTCATATACACATCTTCTAAAAGATTTTCGTTAAGGAAAGCGGTTTTGACATCCATTTGCCATATCTCATAATCATGGTATGCAGCTATAGCCAAAAGAATCCGGATGGATTTAACCATGGCAACTGGTGAGAAGGTTTCATCATAGTCTATACCATGAACTTGTTTGAAACCTTTCGCAACCAACCGCCCTTTATAGGTAATCACATTACCTTCCATGTCGGTCTTTTTCTTAAAGACCCACTTGCACCCTATGGGTTTTACCCCTTCGGGTGGATCAACTAAGGTCCATACCTTGTTTTGATACATGGATTCCATTTTCGAATTCATGGCTTCAAGCCACTTCTTAGAGTCCAGACCCGTAATGGCCAGCTGATAGGAAGTGAGCTCATCCTCACCTATGAGCATCACGTCTCCGGTATGGGTCATAAGAAATCCAGGCTCATACCGAGTCCTATCCGACCTACGCGGTCCATGTGTTTCAGGCACAGGATTCTCATCCACAACAACTTGTCGATCCTGTCCTTGTTCCTTCTCAGCCTCTTTATCTCGAACTTCTTCGAGTTCTATTGTCCTCCCACTGATTCTTCTAGAAATAAACACTATTTCTCGAAAAATAGCATTCTGAGCCACAAACACTTTGTGCTCTATGGGATTATAGAAACAATACCTTTTAAGGTATCAAACAAAACGCACTTGTCAGATTTAGGGTCGAGTTTATCTGATGCTTCACGTCTCACATAAGGCTCACAACCCCAAACCCTCATAAAAGACAAATTGGGACTCTTCCCAATCCATATCTCGTATGGTGTCTATCCAACCGATTAGATGGAACACGGTTAAGGTAAATGCAGCACTCAATAATGCATGTCCCTAAAAGGAAGAAGGAAGGTCAGCTTGACTCATCATAGAACGAACCATGTCTAACAAGGTTCTGTTCTTCCTTTCGGATTCTCCATACCATGGAGGCATACCCGGTGGAGTAAGTTGTGATACTATACCAATGTAGACATAGGTCCGCATACATCAGTATGTATTAGACCTAGCAAGTCCTAGGCTCTTCACCTTTACCCGTAAAGGAAGCCTTAGTCATTTTGCCTAATAAACATGACTCATATGTCTCATATGATTCAAAATCAAATGAGTCTAAAAATCCATCTTTGTGGAGTTTAGGAATACGAGTCTCGTTTATATGGCCCAAACAACTATGCAGAGATAAGTTTCACTAGAATCATTCATTCTAACCTTCTTTGTATTAATGTTATAGACAGGCGTTACTAGGTTTAGAACATACAAACCATCGTTTAAAAATGCACCACCATAAATTTCATTGAAATAAATAGAACAACAATTGTTCTTTATTCTCAATAAAAAACTTTTCTTGTCCATACAAGATACAGAAATCAAATTCCTGCTTATGGTAGGTACATAATAATAATTGTATAGTTCTAAAACCAAAATACTAGGTAAGGATAGATAGAAAGTCCCTACAGCTAATGTAGCAACTCTTGCTCCAATTCCGAGGCATAGGTCTATCTCATCCTTTGCCAATCTCCCACTCTTTCTCAGTTCCTACACATTTCTACAAATGTGAGAACCATATCCGGTATCTTATACCCACGATGCAGAGGTAGGATAATACCCTTTATAACAAAATACCTGAAGCGGAAGTCTCACTTCCCTTCTGCTTCTTTACCTCTTCAAGGTAAACAGGGTAGTTTCGCTTCTAATGGCCTGGTTTGTTGCAACGGAAACAATTTCCTACCTTTGCAACACCACCGTTGGGTTTCAGCACATGAGAACAAGAAGATGCACATGCACCAAACCTTTTGGTACATTACTTCTTCTTCTCTAACTTTGCTTTACCCTTTCCTTTTCAAAGGAAACCAAGACCCCTAAGGCTCTCAATGTATCTAATCATCTTGAGCACATGAGGTCTAACGGGTGATAACTTAGCCATCTTACATTGGAACAATGCCTTAGAGGTCTCGTACCTCCCATGCCTTACTTGCTCTCCTCAGAGCATTTTCAGGTGTTCGATCATATCGAGCGCCCACATGTTCTCTTCTTGCTTCTGAAGCTCAGAGTCCATGGCAATTAGCATAAGGCATGCAACATCCAATGCATCATCAACATGCTTCTCACAAGCATCTACTTCTGCCCCTAGTAGCATTAGGCGCCAATTCATTAAGAGCAGGCCCTTCAAGGACATACAAATTTTTCTTGTTTGAAGACTATCCTCAAAATGTGATGCCACTCTAGGAAACTATTCCTATTCAGTTCGTCCTACTCAAGGACCAATTGCAATAATAAGTGCTAGTGTTTTGTGCCATGATAATTCTACAACAATGATCAACTCACACAAATAATAGTCATGCATACAAATCATTTAATAAGGAATTCTATTAAATGTGCTCCTACTACATAAATCAAGACAATTATATAAGTAGGCCAAGATCCATATTTCACTACAACATAAGTCAGCTTTGGCTGATAAACTTATATCATAGCTATTTCGGTAGACAACTCTTGTCAATTACATCTTTATGCAACTCTAGGATAGTTGAGTGAACAACACCTTGTCCAAGTCTATCTTATAGACATTTCTCAACCCTTGCCCCTAGGACCTTAATCCTATTAAGATAACCTAGTTAAGTCCACACCCACAATAAGCAATCGAGATATTACAATTATCCACTCGCACCTTCTTAGGATAAACAATGGCACCTTGCTTTGGCAGAGAACTACCAATTGTTGATCTTAAGCTTGATGAGTGCTTATCATGGAAGGCAACTAAGAACTTAATATTTTTCATCAACATATAATTCCAGCACATCAAATGCTTGTTCTTGATAAATCATACATTGATGTCATGTAAGTTTGGAAACCAAATACATGTGAATGTTGATGTCTAACGTGAACATCGATGTTTTGAGATTCTGATTCTCCCAACAACTTGGCAGCACTTAGTATTTCGGCCATATCCAGAGCTGTAGAGCTTGGATTTGTGCAAACTTGGTGTCCTTGGAAAGCCAAGAAGTAGGGCTACAACTTTGTTGTTCAGGCTAGACACCAATTCGGCCTCCTTCTGCCCCGAATTCGCAGTTGAATTTACTGGGTTCCACAACATCGATGTTGAACCCTTCAACATCGATGTTTGGAGTTTGTGAATCTGCAAAACATCGATGTTGACACTCCAACATCGATGTTGGAGGTTGCCGAATGCATAGAACATCGATGTTGAACACTTAAACATCGATGTTTTGAGTACTTGAACTCCACCATTTGGCAGTAGCTCAAGAACATCGATGTTGAACACTTAAACATCGATGTTTTGAGTACTTGAAAGTTCAATATCTTGGCAGTAGCATTATAACATCGATGTTTAACATTTAAACATCGATGTTTGGGTTCTGGAAGTCAAGAACATCGATGTTGACACTCACACATCGATGTTGTTGGAGCTCTAGAACTCAAACCAATTTGGCCGAGCTCAAATAACATCGATGTTTAACTCTTAAACATCGATGTTTTGAGAATTTTGCATGAGAACATCGATGTTGGTCACACAACATCGATGTTGGTCACACAACATCGATGTTATGAACGTTCGGCCAAGACCAACCTTCATCAGAACATCAACGTTGGTCACACAACATTGATGTTATGAAGGTTCGGCCAAGGCTAAACATCATGCCAACATCGATGTTGGTCTCACCAACATCGATGTTATGGCCTTGCTGTACTAGAACGACAATCGTTCTATACACAAACCGACACTCGGTTTTTTCTAGTCGCACCCTTCGACTTACTGCCATGAACACCTTGATTGATATCACATACCAATCAAGTTCTCTTTGTCAAAACTCTTTTGACAAACACCAACATCAACATGGACATCACATATACATAATTGAAAACAACATATAATGATCATGCTACATCACATATAACATATCATATATATATATATGCATGAGCATATCAACATATGCACATAAATCCGGTTTAGAGCTTCACAAGAGGCTCCGCTACCACTGTAAGTTTCCCTAGAGCTATTATGACATTCATAATATGCACAACAAGTAGAATATGCAGCGGAAACAAGGAAACTTAACCAAGAACCAAGTGAAGCATGCATAAACCGTATAACAAAATTTTCGTATCTGTAGTATTAGGATCTTTCACCTAAATGCTGGACGGAATCAGCAAGAGCAAGACAATGCCCTGGCTCCTCTACGGTATCCACAAGAACCGTGATTGGCTTGAAATCGTCCTACGAATCAAACCTCGAGCACTCCCGGACTGATGTGCTAGCAAGAGTAAACCGGAAGCAACAACCTTGTGGTGTTTGTGTGTATGGTTATCTTCTTTCTTTCACAAAGAATGAAGAAGGTGGAAGGGGTGTGTTTTTGGGTCTGTAAAAATGTTCAAGGAGAAAAGGGAGAAGGAGAGTATGATCTGATCACACACCCAAAAACCCACACACTCCATAATGCATTAGTGATGAGCCTTAGTGGCCAACACTAGGCCCCAAAGGTAATGACCATCATTACCTTGTCTCCACTAATGGACAAGCAGATAACACACCACCATAACACTCATGTCTGGTCAATGATTCAATTAATTATTGATCTAGAAACGGCCCTGGTCCAACCACGGTCCAACCACACCCGGTCCAACCATGGTCCAACCACGGTTAAACCATCTGCTCGAATCAACGGTTCTATGTGTGTGACCCTGTAGGGATTTGTAACGTCCGGAAATAATTGTAAAACCTCATTTTACAATTATAAGCAAAGAGCGGCGTCTAGCAACACATCATTGCTACCCGAACGACAAGATCAGTACTGATTCTCTATGCCTCAGAATATGTCATCGTCCTATCGTCCCATTATCAAGATCAAACACGAGACATGGAATATGTCAATCTCGTATATGTTTAATCTATGTTTCTTGATCCCCGAGTTAACTGTATAAAACGGATACCCATGATATCACCATATCACCTAATCCGAGCATGGCCATGCATTTAACAGTTTAACTCTATCAAGAAGCCATCCGATAATATACCCGTTATATGGGTCGGACGAATCCCCTCTTGATCAATCAAAACCCACTACATACTCGTCATATACCCAATGATTACCCTTATGTCCACCCAGTTACGGGTGACTAGGAATAATATCAAAGCACGTGATTCATATGTTGGATACCTTGACGATCTCAGATCGGAGCTGTTATGTAGATATTCTTGGTGATTACTGTATGTATATTGCAAGGTACATCCCAAGAATACACCCAGCCAGGTCAGGTGTTCAAGAGGTTGAACATGGGCATACATCTTAAGTATAGTGTATACGTTAAGAGTTGTATGCGATCAGAATTAAATAATAATGTTGGGTAGGCATTATTATTAGCTGATCCCTGATTTAATAATATGAAATATTCTAGGGTTATAAATATGTGCAAGCATTTATCTAAAAAACGATACTTATTGGAATAACCTTAATGTGTATACGTGACTACAAATAGTCATCCATGATTGGCTTTTGGGCATATTACACTAACATTAAAACCTATATAAATGGAAGAAAATGGCAATATTAATTGATAGAAAATTAATGAAAAAATCTAGTGAATAGTTAACGATTTTTAAAAGATTAGGAAAGAAATGGAGATTATCTAAAGGAAAATACAAGAGAAAAAATAGCTATAAAGAATAGAATTTTTTTGAAAAGTAAAAATAATCTTTGAAGATTTGGAAGATCCAGTGTAGTCATTTGCCTACAATCACTATCCGCCATTGACTTTGAGGTCAAAATTTTAGTGCTAATAGCAGTATAAGTAGAATTTTTTTTTTTTAGAAGAAGAGCATTCATTATTCATATAAATAGAACTAAAGATCTGAAATTAAATAGTTGAAGATCTAATATAGCGAAAGCATAAGAAAAATTCAGCATAAGAATTCTTCTTAACCTACTACATAAAAATACACAATGTGATTTATCTCCTTCAATAGAGGATTTACAAAGGCACACTACTCTCGCGAGCATTAGATCAGTATGGTCTGTGCAGCAACCACCATGCTAACAGGTAAATTTGAGACATACCTGTGGGGGAAAATATCCCTTTGTTGGTATATTTCTGTAGTAGATAGAGAATCGTTCTTCAAATCGAATCTTCCTCCATGACTTTTGGCTCCCATAGTCTTATTTGAAACACAAGAAAAGGTGAGAAAACTCTAGAAGGAGAGAAACTAACTCACAAAAAGTGAGACTAAACCCACAAAAGTGGGAGTAAACCAACGAAACTAAAAACGAAAAAGAAAAAACTAGCTAGTTGAAAGAAATTTTGGTGGGGGCTCACCACCGGAAGAATGTCGGCGGCAACCCCAAGTAGTAAATCTAGGGTTTTCTCTAAGAGAAGGAGAGAAAAGAGAAAATCCTAGAGAGAGAGAAAAAAAAGAGAACCGACAGAGGATCCAATTTAGCAGTATAAGTAGAATAATAATATATAATATGTAATATATATATACGCTTATTCGATAAATCTTTCAGCAATATTAGTAGAATAATAATATAGGATATATAATATATATATATATGCTTACTCGATAAATCTTTCAGCAATATTACTACTATATATGTATATATAGAAAGCAAGAAAGTAGTAATAAGAAAAGTTTTAAAATAATTCACTCTTTGATGATAATGTTGCAAGCTTGAATGTATTAATACAACCTTGATGATGACAATACAACTTTGATAGTAATATTGATAAGAGATAATAATTAAACTAAGATTGGGGAAGAGTTTGAGAAGAGAGGTGAAGTTTATGGTGGGATGTTAGTTTATCAATATGAAGGAATGGAGGGGGTATTTGTAGTTGGAAATGAGGGGATAAAAATAAATAAGTATGAATAATTTAAAAAGATAAAATCTTATGGATGTTAGGTAAAGAAAGATGATATCATGATTAGGACAAATAGAATTATGGAGGGTAATTAGCCAAAGAGATGAATCCAAGTAGAAATTAGGTATAAGGGTAAAACATTTACCGGAGATAAATTCAGGCATGATAAAAATGAATTTGACTGGATGGTAGCGGTGACATTCACATAATTTATTTATAACATAATCGTTATTTTTAAGAAATATAAGTTGTTTTATTGGGGAATAATAAATTAGCTATCAATTAGTATTTTTATTATTTTTAAGGGTGTAAGTTCCTTCCTATCATTTCTCTATTTCTATATAGAGAAATAAGAGATCTTACCAGCGGGGGTGGTGGACAAGTGGTGAAGCCATTAGCCTGCCATCTCTAGGACTCGGGTTTGAGTCCCGACGCTTCCAGTCAAGCCCCATAATAGTGGTGATGTGGCCGAATACGGCCTTCCACACTGTGGGGTGGTGGCCGTTGAGCTCGCGGTATCCCCGACACTATGACGCATAGCAGGCGAGGGTGTCTGTTGCTGCCCCGGTAGGCGGTCTCTCCTATGAGGAGGATCTAATGCCAGGATGTAACCGGTATTGACCGACGCCTGGACTGACAGGGCGATGATGACACCACCCACTGATGCCTTTTTTTTACCTTTGACAAAAAAAGTAGTGTATTTTTGGAGACAGAAAATGCCATGAGAGAGAAAATCTTCTCCCTTCACTAATATGCTTTTCGGTAATATGAATCCACCCTTGAGTCTATACTCGGCTAGCAACGGTTTATTAGGGCCAAGGTTGAAATAGAAACAGACCGCCCATTGATATCGGGATGGAGGTGGCATGCCGGAACCCAAATGGGCATGAATTCTGGCTCAAGTTTCAGTATGAGCGACTGGGAGAGTTTTGTTGGAATTGATCGTATTGTATTGAAGAAGAATCTAGAAAGATGTAGAAAGTTGTAGTGCAATTCCAGAGTTCTTGTAAGGATATATTTTAGGAACTATCTAGAGAAAATCTCATATGAAAATTATGTAGAAAGTTATTTAGCAGTGGTGAGAAGTGCAATGTGTACTAATTAGAAACATTGGAGTGGTCTATACATACTAGGATTCTATGTGTAATCTACTTGCACCGAATTCTATTCGGTTGCCACATCTTTTGGAAATCTTTTGGAAACTCTATCTTGGGAAATCCTTTGGACATCTTTTTAGTGATATTTTTTTTGGTTTCTTTCGATGTCTTTCGGCTCTTAATTTCCTGTCTATCAGGAAACTCTCTTTGATCTTTCTTCTATAAAAAATTAACATGGTGGCGGAGCTCTATGTTTCTTACGGGCTTGATAACCTTTGAGCTTTTAGTATGTTTTGGTAGTTTTTTGTTAGTAAAAGTCTTCCAAAGTCTTTGGGATCAACTCAATCTCTTTAAGCCTCGGTTTCTTTGGCTTTCCAGACAACTTTGTGGTGTTCCTTATTGCTGTCAATTATCAGGTGTTACAGGAAGCTTTATGAGTTTGTTTTTCAGGAATTGCTTGCGATTTGAATGAGGGAATGAGGTGTGCAGAAGAAACTATGCAAGATGATGTTGCAGAAGAATATTTTGGTTGCAGACTTACAAGGAACGATGATTGAAGGAGATGGCTGATGCACAGTAGATTCCTAAGTTAATTGGATGTCTAAGCAATAGGATCAAGGGAGAGTGTTAAAATTGATCCTATTGTATTGAAGAAGAATCTAGAAAGATGTAGAAAGTTGTAGTGTAATTCCAGAGTTCTTGTAAGGATATATTTTAGGAACTGTCTAGAGAAATCTCATATGAGAATTAAGTAGAAAGTTATTTAGCGGTGGTGAGAAGTGCAACATGTACTAATTAGAAACATAGGAGTGGTCTATAAATACTAGGATTCTATGTGTATTTTACTTGCCCTGAATAGTTGGAAATCCTTTGGAGATCTTTTCAGTGATATATCTTTTGGTTTCTTTCGATGTCCTTTGGCTCTTAGTTTCCTGTCTATCAGGAAACTCTCTTTGATCTTTCTTCTTTAGAAAATTAACAAGTTTTGTTGCAGATGTGACATGCTCTCTCATCCTACCAACCGATGCCCTAAACCTAAGAAAGCAGACAAGGGGATTGAGAAACCAGAGGTTGAAAGCTTTGGACCTTGGGTGAGAGCGAAGAAAATTTGTGCGAACACTATCCAGGTAAAAACATAGAACTCTAGAGGAGGAGGACAAGCAGGAAGACAAGAGGGAAGCACCAATACTGGAACCTAGGGTTGAGGAGGAGACTGTTAGCGCTCCACAACCTAATCCCACCAGCAATTTCGCAAGAAGTGCCAAAAAGCGCAAAGTGGACGACGACCAGCTGACTTGCCCAATACGTGAGGCGGCCTTATGAACACCATGGCGAAGCTCGTGGAAGAGATGGATGATCGATTCCTCACCCATTAACACCACTGCAGCGAAACCAAGATGTTAGCCCATGGCAATGAAGGCTATCCCTTACCAGCTATCCTCCATAGATCTGCTTCAAGCATTTGACATGTCAGAAGAGACGCGAGAACAGCGCAATCTAAAGGGGTTGTCGCAGTCGATTGCAAACGGGGCTCATACGATAGAGTCCACTCAACCTGAGTAATTGGACTGCGCCAACAATCGGGTATTTCTTGTGTGAGGAGGAGGAGTACCCCGACTTTTTTGCCGCTTGGTAAGCGAGAAGCAATCATCCTCTTGGGCCAGTGGGGAATTGCTTTGAAATTTTGTGCCTCTAAGGCTACATGCAGTACTTCCACCTTTTGGAAAAAGTTAAAAGTCCAGGGTGACCATAGTGTAGTTTATTGTCTTCTTGGCCAGTGGGGAATTACTTTGAACTTTTGTGCCTCTAAGGCTACATGCAGCACTTCCACCTTTTGGAAAAAGTTAAAAGTCCAGGGTGACCATGGTGTAGTTTATTGTCTTAACTGATACCGGCGATGATGCAGACTCAAGAGCAAGTTTTCATGTCAGGCTTAATATGGTCTCTGGCGAGATTTTAATGTGCGCTTAGAGAGGACCAACCTACTACTATAGACGATGTGACTCTCGCCGCATTCATGCACCCTCCAAATATGTATCGCATTGTAGCGTGGTTATCATGTTCCTCTATACTCTGTTTGTTGCTGTTTTTAGTCCTCGTTTTATTGCAGTTGATATAGGATTATGGCCTGTACAATTTACCCGCTCTTTGATCCGCTGACAGGGCCGTGTTGGGGTTTGAATTGCTATATGTGCAAGTACAATTCATGCCTCAATTCTGGTTACCTAGTCAACAAACTCGATCTGTTTCTTTTTTAATCAGAAAGGGTAATATATCATTCATTCAAAATATCATGGGACAAAAGAGCAACAAGGGGTTGCGGTGGTGCATAATCCCAATGCGGAGGATAATGACATTGCCTCACCGCTTTGGACACCCAGTCTGCCACCTAATTTGCTGTTCATCTACAATGAGAGAAATGAAAATTCTGTAAGGAAATACAACAGAGAATATCAGTCACAATGGACTTAAGAGGAGCAGGTACTGGACGTCCCGATAACGCCTTAAAAGCAGAGAGGAAATCGGTCTCAATACAGACTTGTGGAAATCTTCTAGCATTGGCTAGTAGGACCGATTCTCGAATGGCCATAAGCTCGGCTGCTACTGCAGAAGGAACCCGACATCTCAGGGCTAGTCCATCAATGACTTTCCCCATTGTATCTCTGCACACAATGCCCATCCCAATAGATTGAGAAGCAGAGACGAAAGAAGCGTCACAGTTGATCTTAATCATCCCATGGTTTGGAGGTGACCAACTGGATGAAGAAGTTAGAGGTGTCGGCTCCTCAGGTGGTCATAACCGATTGAGAAAAAAGAAGTCCCAAGTCATGTAGTTGAGCCCGTTGTTGAGTAACAGAAGCAAGGGAAAATTTAGGAACAGGTTTTTTCCTTTCAAAAACACAAGAGATGCGGGCTAGCCAAATATTCCAACATATCAGACCCGCCACACTCAAAAGTTCAAACTTTGAATTGCCATTCAGTGAGTTGAACAGACCGCACTACCCTCTGACAAAGCTGTGAAAGCCCTCACGTCATGGTCTATAGGATAGTGTGGAGCCAAACCAGGTTGCCTGCGCATGAGGGCAAAAGAAGAGCATGTGCTCCAAGGTCTCATTCTCCTCCCCACAGATTGGGCATGAAGGATCTACATGAACCCCTCTCCTACCTAGATTTTCATTCACAGCCAAAGCATTGTGCATGGCTCTCCATAGAAACATATGCACCTTGGGTAGGATCTGAAGTTTGAAGATAGAAAGCCAGACCTCATGAGTAATTGGAGGAGACAAAGATTGAGCATGTTGAATTGTATTAGACCTGGTCTCTACAATGAGTCTGTAACCTAAACGGACCATGTAATGTCCAGACTCATGAAAATGCCACACAAGTGAATCATGACCATTTTTGCGTAGGAATGAGCTTTAGATTCTCATTATGAATGTGTAATGGGAAGAGGCAATGAAGTTCCTCCAAATTCCTGTTTCGCCCATCAGCAGTGATTAAAGAGCAAACACGGCTGTGAGGTGGATCTGCCATGACATGAGGGATCTTCGCAAGGTCATGCAGCCGTGTGTCATACCATATTTTCATTTGACTACCATTACCAACCTCCCATGTCAACCCCAATTGAACTAGCTCTCCTGCATCAAGAATACTGGCCCACAGCCATGACACACGGGAGCCTCACTTGGTTCTCCAAATATCAGTTATGTGAAAATATTTCCCACGCAACATGGAGGCCTATAGTGAATTTTGATTGGAGTGGAGGCGCCAGAGCTGTCTAGCTAATAGGGAAAGGTTTAAGGCTTACAAATCGTGGAAGCCTAGGCCCCCAAGTCCCTTAGGGAGAGACAAAGTAGCCCAACTGACCCCATGCAGTTTGTGAGAATCCAGATCCTGTGCCCAGAAAACATGGCAAGCATGCTATTAATGCGGGCAATAATGGCCTTAGGAAGTTTGAAAACTGCCATCACATAGGATGGGATTGCGGTTAAGACCGCTTTAATCATGACTTCCCTCCCAGCTTGTGTGATTAAATTTTTCTTCCAGGTATCAATTTTTAACCTAACCCTCTCTTCAATAAACCTCAGGGCTTGTTGCATGGACCTTCCCTACCGCGTGGGCAAACCAAAATAAGTTCCTCCATCTGAGGCAATATCAATACCTAAACAGAGACTGATTTCACGTTGGAGCTCCTCGGGTGTGGTCATGGCAAACCAAAGTCACGGGATCAGGGGTTCGTCACAGATGTGAAGGTGTTAGGCACCCATCCGTGTTGGGTCGAGACTATGTGCAATTGTAAAATGCAAATGTGTCTGGTGCAGGTGTGCATGCCTGGAAAGTAAAGAGAAGGGGAGAAGAAGATGATTTGGCTTGCATCCCGTTGTAAACCCGAGACTACCTACGTACCCGAGTGACCGGGATCAAATCTACGTAGTTCTAAACATGGCACTAATCGGCCACTTACATCATCAAAAGCAACAGCATACAATCAGCAAAGAATCAATCAAGAGAGTTTAGTGTTACCTCTTGTAGCCCTCCACTAGCTCCTTGTAATGAGTCGAGTTCTACACCCAGCTTCTTGTCGTTCCTAAGCTCAATGGTTAGTCCTCTTCTTGACTCCTCCTAGCTAATCTACTGCTGCTGCCTCCCACGAAATTCCTCCAGGGTTTCTGCCTAAAAATGTGTTTCTAAGCTTGGAGAAGTAGAGTTTCTCCAAGCACTCAAGGCTTATAGGTGTGTACGTGAGAAAAGTTTGTGATCCTCTAAAATGTGTGTGGGGGGTCCTATTTATAGTGTTCTGGGAAGCCGAGCGGCATGGAACTACTTAATGGTGAAGATTATACCCAAAAATCTGGTCCAAAACTGCGTAGGATCGAAATTAGAAACAAAATCGGAGATTTTGGTGAATCTGGGAAGCCATGACCGCCAGTGCTGGCGGTCTTGAGTGGATGCCCGCCAGAACCTTCTTTCCATTTTCGAACCCCCAATCCCCCTAATTCAGCCCTGATTTGATCCTACTACATAATTAACCCCTAATAAACCCATAATCACTCAATTAATTGATCATCACTCCCCTAAATCATTCTAAAATTGATTGATTACACATTTTACACCCATTTCCTACTAAATCATACCAAAAACAACATTTCTACATAAATGATGATTTAGCTCTGATTTTAGATTAGTCTTCAGGAAATGTGTCAATGGGCTAGTTAAACTCTGGAGAACAAACTTGGGCCCTTAAACCCATCTTTAACCCAAAGACAAATCATCTCATTAAAATTGGATTAAACATAGACAACAGGCCCAAAAACACATTTCAACCTAAATAAACCTTATTATACATTTTATCCTAAGATTAAATCATCTCATTAATCCTAGTACGCCAATATACAAAGGCTCAAGTCACTAAAATATGTTACTTCCACTAAGGTAAATTACTAATTTTCGTGGCAAGTTCGTTGGTCAAATTTGGGTATTCACAGAAGCCCCTCGTTGATGAGTCCTTAGGAACTAAGGTTGAAATGTGAGGCGTGTGTGTTGGGTTTTGGAGCATCCCATGCTCCTCTTCAAGAATTATCTCTTCCTGAAGTTTTGAAGGACTGGCCCTCGGTTTCTGCGAATCATCTCTTCCCAGGTTTTTCGGAATCATCTCATCCCGAGGTGATAGAATCATCTCTTCTATCGAGTTATGACAAGGAATCATCTCATCCTTCTCAACTAAGTTTCGATTTGGGAATCATCTCATCCCAAGTCATGGTTTTCAGGAATCATCTCATCCCAGGTTTTAGGGAAACATCTCATCCCAAAGGTGATATAGTCATCTCATCTATCGGGTTGTGACAAGGAATCATCTCATCCTTGTCAACTAGGTTTCGATTTGGGAATCATCTCATCCCAAGTCAGGTTTTTCGGGAATCATCTCATCCCAGGTTTTCGGGAATCATCTCATCCCGACGTGATAGAATCATCTCATCTATCGGGTTGTGACAAGGAATCATCTCATCCTTGTCAACTAGGTTTCGATTTGGGAATCATCTACCAAGTAAGGTTTTTCGGGAATCATCTCATCCCAATGGCTTCGCCATCAACTTCCGTCAGAAATGCCATTTCACGGCCTGGTTATCTAGCCCGTAGGCATCTCATGCCCCTATTATCATCTAAGATGTCGCTCCGCGACTGTGTTGTCGAATCACATGCCCTCATATCTCTCATCAAGAAAAGGTTCAACTTCGTTGCTTGGTTGTGGGGAATCTTCTTATCCTGTCATTTGTCTACTCAACACTTCGGTTTGGGAATCATCTCACCTCGGGATTTGATTTTGCGTGAACCGGGTACGCGGCTTAGGTTTTGCGTGTCCGGGTACACGGCTTTGGTTTTGCGCGTACCGGGTACATGGCTTTTGTCTTGCGTGTACCTCGTACACGGCTTTGGCTTTATGTGTACCGGGTACATGACTTTGGATCTGCATGTACCGGGTACACGACTTGGGTTTTGCAATTCCTCATCGCATGGCTTGCGAGAACTAGGTTCCCGGCTTCTGGCTTGTATGTCTCAAAGTCGGCTTATCTCACGATTTGCAAGGGCTGGGCACTTGGCTTTGTATTGCGAGGACCGGGTCCTCGCCTTTTAGTTCTTCCTTATGTCTCGATCCCTCGTGTCTAGATTTCCTCTTGGTTTGGTTTACCTTACTCTTCCCAGGGTTTGCTCTCGCATGGTTCACCTTACTTTTTTATCTCACGGTTCGCGGGAACTGGGTCCGGCTTTAGGGTGGCTCACCTCTGGTTTCTCTCTTGTCTCTCCTATTTCTCGATTGGCAGGAGCTAGGTCCCAGCTTTTGGCTTGCCCCCTCCTAGGGTTTTCTCTCGTCTCATGATTTGCGGGAGCAGAGTCCCGGCTTTTGGCTTTTGGTTTTCGATTGCGGCTTCCTCTCCTCACTGGTTTGCAAAGACTGGGTCTTTAGCTTGTTAGTTTCTCTCATCTCTCGAGTTGCAGGGACTCGGTTCTCGCCTTCTTACTCATTTCTAGTCATATCTGGGTTCCTCAAGTTTGATAAGGGTACTACCTCACGGTTGTCTGGATCCCATGTCCCTGCAACGTCTAATTGAGGTTGAAGAAAATGGGGTGTGTAGTGCCTCTTGAGACATGCAAGTCAAAACTGGGGATGTGGTGTCCCTAGTATCTCATCATGGTTCAGGTAAGTTCAGTGTGCCTTCGATGCAAGTTTATCAGAATGAGTGGGGACTGAGCCCTTAATCCCGGTTTTTCAAAGATTCGGGATAATGAATATCACAAATGAATTATTCGCTGAATCACACGGGATTCCACATGCCCCATGCTATTTGGGGATTCTAGTAATGTATTTTATTACTCGGGACTCAGAATTATGCATATAGGGTTTTGATCTTGGAGAAAAGACCATTTCGGGGCGCAGGACCCGCAAAAATCAAGGAAGGACCCCAAAATAGAGATGGCGGTCATGTGAGGAGGCCCACCAGAGCCCGGCGGTCATGTGGGGATGACCGCCAGGGCTTGGCGGCCTTCTAGTGATGTCTGTCGGCCCTATTTCGGGTTTGAAACCCCTTTCCTTCTCTCTCTCTCCTCATTCTTCATACACTCTCAAAACCCCACCAATCCTCCCGATTTTCCTCTCTCCCTTTGTCCCTAAAACATTCCTAGACACTTCCCCACTCTTCCCAATCTTCATCCATGGCGTCATCATCATCAAATCCCTCCAAGTCGTAGGAAGAAACTATGAGTAGATATCGTCCCAAATCCGACCCAGAGGAGAATCCAAGTTTATTGTTGAAATCGCCTAGTAGGTACGTCTCCACCCAACTCCATAAGGTTCAAGTAAGTGATTTTTAAACCAAAAATTCCTTCGATTTAAACTTTAATTAATTTTCGAGTTTATGCCCTCATACCTTTAGAATTCGAAGTTTTGTAATGCATGGTGTGTTTGAATGCTTTAGAATGCCCCTAGGATGTCTATGATGGTTGCCCCTACATTTATTTCATGGATTAAACACAAGAAATCACGAATTAAGGTTTTGCCCAAATTGGGGGTTTAGGGTTCTTGGCGAAATTTGGGGATTCTGGGTGTCCCGGATGTTGTCCTAATATTGCGAATGCATATAATGGACGTGGGATGATTAGGTATTGATGGGCTTGTCCTAATTTTGACCAATTTTAAACTTCGTCGGGGCAGACTTTTGTGATTTTCTTGTGCATTGACCCGTAAATAAAACTATGCTATGATGTTGGAATGCATGATATAAGTGTGTAATCCCATCCCCATGATGCATGTCTTGGTATGTGTGGTCTTGGTTTGGTCTTGGTGAACCCGGGTTGCCGCGAGTATAACCTCTTTTGGTATATCTTCACAGGATTTGAAGGACAGGCAGCGAAATCATGCCGGGGCTAATGCCCGCCACCTCATTCTTGAGCAAGTGAGGAAAGACAGGCTTGTTCGAGAAATTATTGAGAGGGTCAGGTTGTGGATTTTTTCGCACTTTCTGAGGAGACAGAGTTGACCTGCAGGCTATATCGGCTCTGGCCGAGAGGTGGTGGGATACCACCAATACTTTCCATTTTGCTTGTGGTGAGATGACCATGACTCCTTCAGATTTTACTCACATTACTAGACTATTATTCCAGGGAGACCCAGTCATCTTTGATCAACAGCTAGGCCTTAACCGTTTTCAAGAGCTGGTGGACTTGTCCCCGTTCGGGTCTACACATGCGAGGTGTCTACTATGTGGCGGCAGAATGCCTTGTTGGATCCTCAGTATTCTGAGACGGCTGAGCAAAGAGCCCGAGGCTTGATATTGGTGAGCATGAGTAGATCCCTCTTTGCTTCCGGTAGTGATCGGGTTCGATGTGATTTATTGGCATTGCTTGTCCCCGTTCGGGTCTACACTTGTCCCCGTTCGGGTCTACACATGCGAGGTGTCTACTATGTGGCGGCAGAATGCCTTGTTGGATCCTCAATATTCTGGGACGGCTGAGCAAAGAGCCCGAGGCTTGATATTGGTGAGCATGAGTAGATCCCTCTTTGCTTCCGGTAGTGATCGGGTTCGATGTGATTTATTGGCATTGCTTGTCCCCGTTCGGGTCTACACTTGTCCCCGTTCGGGTCTACACATGCGAGGTGTCTACTATGTGGCGGCAGAATGCCTTGTTGGATCCTCAGTATTCTGGGACGGCTGAGCAAAGAGCCCGAGGCTTGATATTGGTGAGCATGAGTAGATCCCTCTTTGCTTCCGGTAGTGATCGGGTTCGATGTGATTTATTGGCATTGCTTGTCCACCTGGACAGACTGCGGATTGACTAGGCCTCAACGGGTTTCGCGAATGCCTATCGAGAGATGTGCAACTTTTCCCGGGTTACTGCCATGCACTTCTATAGTTCGGCTTGGATTTGGGAGGTATGTCTTTTGCCCTTGTCCCCTTTTATCATATCTGTTTGCTTCTTCACCTCCCTTTTTACTCGGGTAACCTTGGTAGGTGTGGGGTCAAGAATACCTTGGACTGTCAGCTCCAAAGCTGCCAGCTAGTGAGAGGTCATGGCCAGTTTCTCTCCGTTGGGGCTCCCTGAGTCGCGGGACTAGGAATAATGCCAATGACCGAGTACAGGCCCGTCACTACTTAGATCATGTCGCCATGTCGGGCAATGTATTTTTCTTACTTCTTGTTTCATAATAAATACCTTTGTGGTGGTGTTGCCTTACCGAACACTTGGTGGCAGATCTAGTTTTCTCCTTTTGCGGCTTATCAAGACATGTTAGAGAGGATTGATTCCATGACCCTAGTGATAGATCATTTCCGATGTTTGATAGGGTACCGTGATATGATGTTGTGGTACCTCGGAGACCGTGTCTGTGCTTAGACCATCGAGCTGCCAAATATACCGTCTAATCCGCCACTTTCTATGCGGGATGTCAATGATCGGGATGAGGTTCCCAAGGGTGACCACTTGGATTGGCATGATGATGACCTGAACCGTCCAGGTGACTATCCTTCCTTCGTCAACGAGTTCCTGATGTCCCCTTTGACTACCCCAGAGGTCGGGGGATTGGTGACTAGTGCCAATCTTTCTCGTCAAAGTTCCACCTCGCGGAGGAAGAAGGGCCCTAGGGCATCTTCTTCTATGTCTTGGCCTGTCCTCCCGGCCTGTGATGCTGATTTTGAGTCTTTTGATGACTCATATAGGCGTTGTCAGTTACTTTTTTCCGAGGACTTACCTCCTGACTTTCCATCATTCCCGGCTGACATTACCACGGTACCATCTTTATCATTATCCCCAAATATCTTTTTTCTTCCCCTCTTTTGTAGCTTGGTTGATCTTCTTCGTATGAATAGGTTCCAGCCACTGAGGTTTCCCAACTTTGGACATTGCTTGGACCATGGCAATCCTGACGGCCCAAGCCATCCGGATACAGGAATTGACTTCCTGTGTGAGAGAGGAAGGATGTGCTTGCCCCGTGCCACTGTCCAAAGATCCCCGTCCTCCTAGGCCTTCGGTACAACCTTTTGCCCCTCGGCCGATTCCTCATCCTACTGATCTTACCTCCGGTGAGTCCGAGGATACCATACAGGAACATACTAGGCCGGTTCGCCAAACCCGAAGTAAGAAGAGACGGTCTTGATCGATGCATAATGCTTGTACTTTGATGGACCATTCTTTCTTTTGCATGCATGCGCACGTGTCTTAAGTTCTAGACTCAAGTATCTAGAGGGGATTACTCTTTGTGAATGCATGTTTATTTCTCCTATTCTTGAAATGCAATTATGTATGAAATTTAAAAGACTGTCTAATCGCGCGCCATGGGTATTGGGACAAGTGAGGTATTAGGTTTGAAAGGTTTGCTTAATTACTTGATCATCACTCTCCTAAATCATTCCAAAATTGATTGGTTACACATTTAAAACCCGTTTCCTACTAAATCATACCAAAAACAACATTTCTACATAAATGATGATTTAGCTCTGATTTTAGATTAGTCTTCAGGAAATGTGTCAATGGGCTAGTTAAACTCTGGAGAACAAACTTGGGCCCTTAAACCCATCTTTAACCCAAAGATGAATCATCTCATTAAAATTGGATTAAACATAGACAAAAGGTCCAAAAACACATTTCAGCCTAAATAAACCTTATTATACATTTTACCCTAAGAATAAATCATCTCATTAATCCTAGTACACCAATATACAAAGGATCAAGTCACTAAAATACGTTACTTCCACTAAGGTAAATTCCTAACTTTCATGCAAGTTCGTGGGTCAAATTTGGGTGTTCACAGTAACTCATTGAGTTTACTTTGTAGGTTCTGAATTCGACGTTGCGCACTGTATTGTTTCTTCCGGAACCAATTAATCAGCAACTTTTTGGTGGTACCCAATTTAAACCAGGTCTTGTTCTGTGCAAAGCCTTGGGAAGTTCTAGACCAAGCATTGCGTACAATGGGTTCACACTGTGGGTCTTCAAGCCAACCACGTTCGAAACGAAACTGCCTCTTTGTCCTAGTTGGAAGTTCAGACAAGATTAAGCACAGAGGCCGGTGGTCAGAACTAATTAGGCACTCGTGAACAGTATAGGCAGAGGGGTATAGGCACCGCCACAACATGTTGCTCAAGCCTCTATCAATGCGGGAGGCAATCGAATCGTGTCCAGTCCGAATATTGTACCAAGTGTAAGGGCTACCCTTGTAGCCTAAATCAATCAGCTCAAGTTCCCCCTGAAACCCCCACAAAATCCTAGAGTTGAGATAATTTTGGTATATTACCTCCTTCCTTCTCATTGATCACAAAAACAGAGTTGAAATCTCCGATAAGTACCCAAGGTTCAGAACCTGGTCGGAGTTCTTCACATCATTCCAAAAGATTCCTCTATCCTGCCGGTTAGGAGGAGCATAGATGCAGGACAGCCACCAAGAACTGCCTTCAAAATCAACTAGCAAAAGGAAGTAATTATTACATTTCTCCATCATCGTGATCGAGAACTCATATTTCCACTATAGGGCTAAACCACCGTCCAATCCAACCCTATCGACATAATCACTATTGTCAAAACCCAACCTCCTACGAATTCTCTCCAAATACCGGATGGATTGCTTCGTTTCCATGATGAAAATCATGAAGGGACAGTACTTGTTCTTTAGATCCCTGAGGACCCCAATTGTCAGGGACTGCCCCGCTTTCTGACAGTTCCATGCAATGCACGTCATGGCGTCTGCCATGGCTTTTGGCATGCCACGGGAGCCTTTCTCGGTGGACGAAGAGTATAAATTCCACGTCTGTATGGGACTGGGTTAGTGCCAACCAGAGTCGGGTCATCAGTAGGTATGTTTGGGGTGGGCACAGCCCTAGCATTGGCCTTCTATCTACATCCAGGTGGAGCCCTAAGTACAGGTGTAGGCCTAGATCCAATTGCTTGGTCAAGGGCTGCCAGGTTTTGGGCCTCCAGTTCTTCTTGTTCTCTCACCAACTGGTCGGCACACTCTTGGTCATATTCAGCTTTCTGTTCCCCCGTTTCCCTGGTCCCACCAAGGCTGTCAGTGTCTAACCCCGATAGACCAATGGATCTTGCTTGTCTAGTGGCGGGAGAAAATACCACAGGAGGCTTATATTCAGGATAGTCATCGCCATTTTACAAAGGTTCGTCAGCTGGGTCAATGCGGGGAGTGTCACATGTACCAGTTCCAGCTGTGGAGCAACAAAAGTGCTCTCTCTCCTAGGCATAATGTCACCCTCTGTCGTACTTTTAGAATTTGAAATAACACAGAGTAGAGGGGGTTGTACCTGCTCAACAAGCTTGGCACAGTTTCCATCAGAGTTTTCCCCACTGGAGGAAGGTTTCGAGGGAATCCCGGGATTGACAGATTTCATCATTGGGACCCATATCTGCTTTTCTTTCTCCGGCTTCTCTCTCTTCCTTTTCTTTGAAACAGAGGACAGAGGTAGTTGGGGCGATGCCCGCAATGATTCCACCGGTAGCTCTGGTGCATCAGCTCTCAGCCATGGACCGAACCCCTTCTCGGGGATGTCATAGACAAGCATTTTGCCTGAAGTGCCCTTGAACATACATCTAGCCACAGAGTGATCTAATCTTCCACAGAACCAATAGAGTTCTTGGAGTTGCTCATATTTAAATCGAATCCATGTGCGTTCCTCAGCAATAGTTAACTGAAACCCAGTGTATAGTGGTTGATCGACCCATATAGCCACTTTTAGTAGAATAAAGCCATTAGGTCGAAGAAACCTAGCAGTGGATATATCAGAATCTAGAAGACCTGCAAAAGAGTTTCAAATAGCCAAAGCATTTTCATGATTGATATTGTTTATAGGCAGGCCATGTACCAGAATCCAGAATCAAGATAGTCCGAGTTCCACCTGATCCCATGGCATATGAGGTAGCCATTCTTTGACTACCAGGTGACAATTAGAAACAAACTAAGGAACCCGTCTAGCAACGGCCTGCTTGTCCTCCTCGTTGTCAAATTGAAACATAAAGATGTTATTGCCTTTACCAGTGACTTTGAAATCTCCGACACAGCCCCAAGCTCGTTTCTTGGACGACTTTATATATCCCTGACCAAAAAATCGATCGAAGACAACTCGCCCTGGCAAGCATTTCTTGGATACCTGTGCTCACTCATGGGTGGTACCACTGAGGTTTCCATTGAATTCCGTGACCTTCAGCTTGAGTTCGAGGTTGGCCATAGAAAGACAAGCAAATCAGAAAGGCCCAGACACAGGATAAGGGTGGGACAAGAGAAAACTCTCGTGAGGGGGAGTTAAACCCAGCCGTAATCTGGAGACAGCTAAAAACCTTCTATCTAACCCAACCTTTATAGATCTCTCCAACTCCGAATCAACCTCCCCGAACGGTGTTGCGGGAGAAACAAAGATGTAAGCTAGGACAGATAGTGGATCTTAGGTCCGATTACTGATTTTTTATGGTTGTTTTTTGGTCTAACCCGTACTTATGTGAAATTTGGGTATGAAATCATATCAGACAAATATGTGTACTATGCTTTTATGCAGGGAGAGCTATAGGCAAAAAGCCTTTAGCAATTTTTTTTGTACACTATACATATATGCAGGGGGACATTTGGCAGAATAATTGAGCCAAATGAAAGCGTCATAAATTTTCTCAATTATGCTTTAAAACAGGGGGAGCATGCTTATCCGGCTATCTTATTTCTAACCACTATTTTAATTGGAAAATTAGTCAACATGTCTATCATCATCAAAAAGGAGGTGATTGTTAGCCTAAATATGTGATTAAAGGCTTAACTAAATAATTAATTAAGACTAATCTTGTTTAGTATATTATTCAATGCCTATATTACTATTTTGATGATCAACAAATATTGTGGAATGCCCTTGTGTGTTTTAAGCATTTGCAGAAAAATTTGGTTTCTCGCAGAAACCAAATACCATGAAGATTTGGCTTCATCGCGGCATTTCCATCGGACCAAAAGGTCGCTGTCTGGGCAGTTGGAGTTGTGGTCCCGAAAAGTAGCTGTCTTTAAAGCAACTAAACTAAGGGATTTACTTGGTCACCAAGGGTCAGAAAAAAATTCAGAAAAGTGGTCTTCACATCCTCTTTCATGCCTTAAAGATCTGGTTGTCCTCACCTTCTATTTTTGGGGATACTTTTTTAAGAAAAACAAATAATTTCTGCCCAAGTAATTACCATATTTGGTTCAGCCAGCAGCCAAACGTTGACAGTTTTTAATTGAAGAAAGAAGTCAACTTCTGCGCCACTTAGAAGCTATCTAGCCGTTGTAGAACACTCCTCCCCATCCTTAGAATCTTTAAATAGAGGATTAAAGCCTCACACCAACTCAACCTATCCATTCAAAAGATTCTAAGTTGTGAAAAAGTGTTTACCTTGAGAGATGTTCTTTGTGCTAAAATTATGTAACTTTTTGAGTGAGTCACTCTTGAAGCTTTTCTTAGTGAAAGGTTGTAATCAGTAAGATTAGGAGTTAATCTTGTTGGTAGACAAAGCTAGGTTCAGCTTTGGGATAGGTTTTGCAAGTTAAGCCTGCAAAAACTTGTGTACAATATGTTATCTGACTCACCTACAAAAGCCAAGTTAGTGGATAGCTAGAAATCCTAAAAGGGGGACCTTTAGGTAGTGGAGGTACTCCTTATTGGGGGAACCACTCTAAATCGTCCGTATTCTTTGTTTTCCTATCCCATTCTTGCATTTCCATTTAGTTTCACATTTGGCTTCAGTGACGAGCCAAATCTTCAGAAAATCCGAAAAAGAGAAAAAGGTAATTCAACCCCCCTTTTTAGCCTTTCTAGGCCAACATGTTCATATTGTTTTGGAAACAACACCCATACTTTATTCATTGTGAGAAAATTCTCGAAAAATTTTCCTTCCTAATTGGAAGGGACAGATTTGCAAATTAAAAACAAGGAGCTCGTTATCGCTGGGAAGGTGTGATGTGTTAGAATAATTACTTTATAACTCAAGTATCTTGATAAATTATTAGACAATCAAGAATAATAATCACGTATAGAACCAAGGCATACCTGAATCCATGATGAACAAATTTGGACAGTGACTTGGGAGGGTTGGGAGCTTCCATGATTTGGTTCCAATGTCTGGTGTGTTTTTCTGTGATGGGGCAGAGAAAACTGATAAAATAATCTTGGGTACCACAACCCTTGTATTATATTCTTTATATACTAGGTCAATTAGGGTGCCTATAAAACCCTAATTACTAATATTGGGTTTCTACACATAGAAAGTCTATACCAACTTAGATGTCTCTAGAGCCCAAAATAGATTACTTAATGACCCCATAAAATTAGACAGTCCATAATATAATTGTATTTAATAATATAGGCCCATAACATTAAATTATTCCCACATGAGGCACCATACCTATGCCTTGGACGGAACAATGTTGATACACCATCGCCATTGCCTTTCGAGTCGTTGTTGTCATCGTCATTGCCATCGCTGCAATTGTTGCTCTCGCTGCCACTTCTATAAACATTAGCCATGGCCGGTGAAAAACTATACAAGGGAGATTGAAAAATAACACTGACACCAACAATGATGATTACAATAACTTTACTCCAAAACTAAAGGAAAAAAGCAACACCTATACTATAACTAAACTCCCATAAAACAAGCCTAAAAGCTAAAGAATGATGAGAACAAGAATTGCATCTTAGAGGCAAATTTAAAAATTTTAAAGTATAGCATACTTATAACTAGAAAAAACCAAACTTAGAGAAGAAAAGAAAGGCATACAAGGGAGGATATGATTGGGAATCAGTGTTAGTTAGATAGGAAAAGAAAACTAAGTGGGGAAGATGAGATAGAAGATGTGGTAAAGTACCATTTGTGGCAAGGAAGAATAGAAATATACTTGGAGGAGTCAAATCGATCTCACTTATAACCCAATCGTCTAGAAAGAAAAGAGTTGTATGATATTCACACATTTTGGCTAATTTCATTCACTATCGCTGTTCTTTCCAGAAATGGATTCGACATGTGAACCGGGTTCTTTTAATTTTCTTTCAGGACATGAGAGGCTCGCTTTCACTCAACTTTGATCTCAATATCGGGTTATTTCTCGTTCCTATCAATTAGTATTTTTTTTTAGGGGCATAAATTCCTTCCCATCAATATTCTCTACGTCTATATAGAGAAATAAGAGATCTTTATTTTAGTATTTTTAAGATAGAGAAATGAGAGATTATATTTTAGTATTTTTAAGGGTGTCAATTCCATCCTATTATTTCTCTATATGTATGGATAAAAAAATAGAAATTAAACATTATACGGATGCTCCCACGACTCTTTTGTACAAGAAATCAATGAAGAAGTTAAAACGTACACAGCAGATACATCGTCAAGAATTAGTCAAGAGATAAAACAAGACACATGTTTATTATGTATAACAAGGACAACTTGCATTATTGGCGAATAACAAAAATAAAATTTCATGGATACAATTGAACATCAGCATAACTTTTATGGCTTTTAAAATAGAAACATGATGAACTGAAAGGAGAACAAATCTTGGATGGTTATATCAGTGCCTACGCTTGAGTACGACAGAAATGTTGGTGGGTGTTTGCTTCTCGACTAGTTTACGGTAGTTTTGGGAGAATCTGATGTAACAGTGGCCATTGTAGGGACTCGAACAAATCGTAAACTTTCTCAGCATCCTTGGCCAGAACAACGCCTTCTGCTGCAGCAACGACCTATGCACGGAGGGACTCGTTCAACTTAGAGTAGAAGTTTTGCACAACCAGCCAATCTGGAAGGCGATGCTTCAGGCACTTCATCAATGTGTCCTTAAATCTTTCACGCGCATTATAGAAAGCTCATGAGCTTGAACAATTGGTTCAACATCTTTAAATTTGCCCTTCAAGGACACTTGTCAAAGTTTTACCAGATGCTTTGTGACATGTAGACCAATGGCTTATTAACGACCTCGACAAAAAATGACACTATAGTGCCACATTTGCTTCAGGGAATGGAGCAAAGCCAATTGGATATGATGCATAATTTTTTTATTAATAGCTTGTTTCTTGGTTCAGCCACAAGAAGGCAAGAAATTAATTCCAAAAATTTCGTGAAACCTTCTTCAGCATATCAACATCAGTAATATTTTCTCCGTACAATTTCAACTGAGAGCTTATTCGAAATATAGTTGAATTATATTTATGCAAAGATTTAAAGTCTTTCGACCTCATGTGCATACACTCGTAACGAGCTTTTGGTATAATAACCTTTTTTTGGTAGTCATACATTTCTTTTAAATTCTATCATAGATCTATAGAATCTTTAACAATAAGATATTTAGTCTTTAGACTGTCATGAAGATGGTGACGAACAAAAATTATAGATTGCACCTTATTTAAACTAGTTGCCTTGTTTCCTTCTTGTATTGTGTCTCCCAGACAATAAGCATCTGGTGCCCATGACAAATAATTTCTTCTAGAAATATCAAGGGTCTCGAATTCAAGTTTTGCAATATTGGTCATGGCAGCAGTATTAAAATAATAACAAGCGATATTAAATACGTATTAAGAGTATAACGATAACAATAGAAAAGTAGATAATAGATATAGAAAGAATAAAAATAACAAGAAGAACCTTCACAATTGTCCTCGTCCTAATAATGCATTTGTGAGGGGTTTTTTGGACATTTTTGTGTGGGTCACGGTATCCCTGACAAATTGTAACGTTCTCTTGCTAAAATTAAGTATGTTGAACGCTTTATCTAGGGTTGTGTAAAATACCCGTACCAAGTATGAAGGAGGCGGGAAAACCATATATGTTATAATTCGCTTAACTTTAGTGTAGAAAACCAATTTGATAATTCGCATAATAGTTAAGTTAACCACTTCCCAGAGAATCATCATTCCAAGAAGAAATGCGAGTGTGAAAAGTAAGCATACTTATGCAAAAAAAAGAAAAGAAAAGACTTAAGCTTCTCATCCAATTGTAGGGGAGGGGAGGGGGAGGGGGGGGGGGGGGGGGGGGGGGGGGGGGGGGGGGGGGTGGATGTTGGTGTTCAAAGCTCTCTTAGCCCACTAGAGGGGATCCCCTGTAATTGGTCACCAGTTTGTGTGGTTCCGCCTCTCGTGGCTAGGTTTCGGGCTTAATTGCAGTGGCCGACGACTTGTGATATTATTTCCCCATATAAGTTATAATTAGCTTAACTTTGGTTCAGAGAACCAATTCGACGATTCGCATGATAAATGAATTAATCACTTACCAAAGAACTAGCATTCCAAGAAGTATTCCTAGTTGATTGAAGGAGTCAAATCGGTGAGATTTGATTGTGTGTGTTTTTTCCGTCAGATAATGTGCACTCACTCTGCAATCGCGAAGACAACCCAACAATTCAACCATGCAAGCATACAATTGATAATAAGTAAATAAGAAAAAAATGCGAGTGTGGAAAGTAAGCATACTTAGTAAGTTAAAATGCAAAAAAAGGTAAAAGTCTTAAGCTTATGTCTCATCCAATTGAGACTGCCTACATAACCCTTAGTAGGGGGTTTAAAGCTCTCTTAGCTCATTTGAGGGGATCCTCGATAATTGGTCGCCAGTTTGTGGGGGTTCCGCCTCTCGTTGCTAGGGTTCGAGCTTAATTGCAGTGGCCGACGACTTGTGATCTTATTTCACTACATATGTTATAATTAGATTAACTTTGGTTCAGAAAACCAATTCGATGATTCGCTTGATAACTGAATTAACTGCTTCTCAAAGAACCATCATTCCAAGAATTATTGCTAGTTGATTGGAAGAGTCAAATCGGTCTCACTCAAAATCAATCGCATAGACAGAATATAGTTGTACGATATTCACACTTTTGACTAAGTTCATTCTTTATAACTCTTTATTTGAGAAATGGATTCCACTTGTTTTCAATATGCATTGGGTCATTTCTCGTTGCTATCGATTTGTATTTTTATTTTTAAGGGTAGAAATTCCTTGGTCTCAATATTCTCAATGTCTATATAGAGAACTAAAAGATCTTTATTTTGGTATTTTTAAGATAGAGAAATGATAGGATGGAATTTACACCCTTACTAAAAACATATAGATAAGTCCAGGGTGACCATATATAGTGTAATTTATTATCTTAACTGATACAGGCGATGATGCAGACTCAAGAGCAAGCTTTCATGTCAGGCTTAATATGGTCTCTGGTGAGATTTTAAAGTGCGCTTAGAGAGGACAACCTACTACTGTAGACGATGTGCCTCTCGCCACATTCATGCACCCTCCAAATATATATCGCTGTGTAGCGTGGTTATCACGTTCCTCTATACTCTGTTTGTTGCTATTTTTAGTCCTATTGTACAATTTACCCGCTCTTTGATCCGCTGACAGGGCTGTGTTGGGGTCTGAATTGCTACATGTGCAAGTACAATTCATGCCTCAACTCTGGTTACCTAGTCAACAAACTCGATCTGGTTTGGACTCTATGTTTATTTTGGATGTGTTTTACATTTATAAACATCTGAAAACATATAGATAAAGAAGGTAGAAGTTAAACGTTGTACGGAGGTTCCCGTATGGCTCTTGTCCGAGAAATCAATGAAGAAGAAGTTAAAAATTAGTACATATATAGCAGAAACATTATCAAAAAAAAAATTGTCAAGAGTGAAAACAAAACACATATTTATTATTTATAACGAGGACAACTTGTATTATTGGGGAACAACAAAAATAGAATTTCACGGACACAATTGAACATCAACATACCCTTATGTTTTTAAAAATAAAAACTTGATGAATTCAAGGGAAAACAAATCTCGGATGGTTATATCAGTGCTTGCGCTTGAGTACGACGGATATATTGGTGGGTGTTTGCATCTCGGCCAGTTTGTGGTAATTTTGGGAGAATTTGAGGGAGAAACGTTCAAACACAGGCTCAACAATGTCTTCCCCAATATGTTGTTTGATGACTACCTCCATGATGGCTCTCACTATTGCTGAAACAAGTGATGCAACAGAGGCGACAGTGGGCTCCATGTTTGCCCTTGAATGCACATTCTCAAGTGTTTCGCTTGGGATGGCATAAATTCTCTCAAGGCTGAAATCTGCATTTCCTTGCAAGAATGCTTCAAGCTCCTGGATGGGTGGGTAATACATGGGTATGTTGAAAGCCTCCACCTTCTCCTGACTAATTAGTCCCTGTCAATTAATTGAAGACCAAGTGAGTGAATAATGAGTAAAGTAACCATACAAAAAAAGAGTTTATTATTAATTGGTTTTGTTTTAGTGGAAGAAATAGTGGGTAAGATATGTATCATCATAATAAACGCGCATCAGCTACTAGCTAGGCTATTAGCTTGTCAGTAGTAGTACCTCTTTAACCATATCCTGGAGGCAAGACCCCAGAGTGCCGTAGAATAAACCATGATAGTTTTGGGAGCAGAGGGCTCCGTGGGGCACACCAGGAATGGTGAAAATCAAAAGCCCTCCACCAACAATTTCTTGGGCCCTGGCATTTAGAAAATTCTGCAGGTCGCTCTGAAACTGAGCGGAATAAGCCTTGACAACTTGGGGTGAATGCCCATCGCAGTAGATGCTGTCCTTGTTCCATGCAGGAGAGTTGGGATCTGCAACCTGGTCAGGATTCTTGGAGAGCCATTGGAGTGCGTAAGAGGAATATCCAAGGTGGAGACTGGCTCTAGGGAGCACACGGGCGTGGAAATCCCCGGGGACTCCCGCACAGAAGATCGTTTCTTGGGAAGAGAATGGGAAAGCAGAGGGAAGATTCCTGAATAGAGTGTTGAAATCATTGTTTGCATGATCATTGAACAACACCTCAAACTCTGACTTATCATCATATTTGAGCCCTACTGCTTCTATGATGCTTTGCATTGCAACAAAAGTGTTGGGTCCAACGCAACACCCAAAATCAGCCACACGGAAAGTCTTTGGAATATTCTCTATGGGGAATTGCAGCCTCTCTTCAATGTCTTTCTTCACTGCTTTCATCGCATCTTCCACCACGGTCCTCTACGGAGCAATCAATCACGGACACCAATTAATTATTTTGCCTTTCTTTCCTTATAATGTGAACTAATACTGATAGCAAAAAAATCATCTGCATCTCCTCATATTTTAAGCAAGCATATATGTATATATGTGCATACCTGGAAGATGGAATTTCTGTAGTAGCTGTCTGGCCCATCTCCACCAGTCATGTTATAGGCCACTGCACTTGTCTCTTGCTGCCTTCCCATCTCTCTCTTTTTGATTCAAGTCTGCCTTTAGGCTAAGTTAACCTCTTAGTGACCAAGGATCTGTTGGTTAGCAAATGAAGCTCTACCTAGTTATTCTGTGCCAATGATTTCTTACTTCTTGGACACCACCCCCTATATATAGACAGACTCTGTGGGATGCCTGTGCCACAAACAAACATAATCAAGTAAAGAAATAAAGTGATGGTTTTCATGTGCATATTGTATTATAATCACGTAGTAGATCTCAGGCACACATTTTATGAACAGGGCTTGTGCTTATCTCTCGTCTCCTCTTCTTCTAATTTTTTTAAAGCCTGCCAAGTCCTCCCGCATGGTCAAGTATTGGCAACTCATCAATCAACATTTATATTTTATTTGCAGCTGCATGCATAAATAACTGTAGTCGGTGCCAGCCTATCTCGTAAGCCACATATTATAAAACCAGTCATCAACAGTGGGGATCACTTCTAATATGTATATGAATCTAACCGGAACCTTCTCCTTTAATCTACATATATAACAATATATTTAAGTTCACTAATGCAGTTTGGCCATCCATAGAAAAACACTTCAAGCTTAATGCCTCTCGCATGCCAAGCAGTGGTGTGCTTCATTATATATCTTTCTGGATCTCCTTCATTATACAATAATTTCTTTCCAAGATTCAAGCGAATTAGCGGTAATGCTTTTTGACCAACCCCATGTTCAATCCTGTAATTGTACAGTGATAGTGTCCCCCAAATTAAGAATAAAAAATTTTGCACATGCCCTTTAGTTAATTTTTTTCAAACAACAGGATTACATAATTTGGCCTGTGCTGCAATGGTGTGTTTACAAGGATTCATTCCGTGTTGATTTCATGATTTAATTTAGTGCTTCTTACTTATTCCAACAAGGATATGTATAATGCGGACATGTCTTCCCTAATTACATCTATTTTGGGAAGAGATGTTGGAGCCAGAATAAAATATCAAAATATCTAATATTTTTTCTTTACAATATCAATAGAATATCATGCAAGTAAAGAAAATAATAGCAGAAATGTAACAACACTAAAGGGAAAAGAAACAAAAAAATTGCAGCTTCCCAGTATAACAACTACACAGCTCTAAGTCGATCTCCACCGTTAAGATTGTTGTAGAATTTGATAGGAACGCACAGAATTTTTTTTTTTTACCCGATTCAATGGTTAGCAAAAATAGAATCATAGGCTTTGAACATGTAGAAGTGTCATAAAATATCGCCGACACAGAAGTCGTCTGACCTTCGCAAGGGTATGACGCAGCAGAGAAGGAGAAGTTGGTTGCTCGACCAGTTTTCGAGAACATCGACTGAAGTAGATCGAAGTCCACACATGACCACCCAGTCCCATGGCGCAACAATCAGAAATTGTTGCTTTTTTTTAAGAGGAGGAGAGGAGAAGACTTCACATATTAGAATGGAGTTCATATCAGGGGATATAATTCAGTGTGGCAATCAAATCCATTTTTTTCAATCAAAGAATTACATATTTATAAGCATAAACTCTAACTGCTTATTATAAGCCACTAAGCCACATTTCCTAGTAATTAGGCCATTGACGTATTAGTAACCCACTAACATATTAACAACCCCCACTAACACTGTAACAAAATAGTATTCATAACTTTTAGCTTGAACAAGTTTACAGACTTGACTACTTCTAGATAATATCTAAAGTATCAAAGTCATATATATTCAACAGAAATCCTTGAGCATGAGTTAACGCCTCAGAGAACGCCTCGCCCAACAGGAGTTGCAACAAATAAATCGCATGACCACAATGCTTCCCCAAAGAGGAGTGTCTTCCAATGAGAGTGCAATGTTGTGAGTTGCGAAATGTCCTCTGGAAATGGTGGTAGTTGAACATCCAACTCTACTCTAGCGATGCCAATCTAGTGGATCACATTAAGAGATATCATGCCATGAAGAGGTTCCACATTTGCATAAAAAAATAAAGAGGATGCAAACACGATAAGATGCGACTCTTATGCAAGCCTTCATCGGAACCCTGACAAGAACAACCATGTCTCGGTACAGGAATCTCGAGGTCAACTCGATATGCACTTTTGATGAACTCTCTGACTGGTTTGTAAATTACTTCGCAAGCCAGTTGAGGCCGCGTGACACTACCTTAACAATGTCAATGCTGCGCCAGAAACCTGGAGAGACACTCCAAGGTATCATCATGTTCTTTAATGCTACGACTGCCAAAATCTCAGGCATCATTGTGCAGCTGATGGTTGAAGCCCTCATTAGGAAGACCATGAACGCCGAAAAGGGCGCCTTGTCGGAGAAGATGACTAGCACCACGGATGCCCTGAGCTAGAATATTTCAAAGAAAATCAACCGCGAACTCACCTTCCAATATATAAGGGGTGCAATCCCTCAGCCGAATACTACTACAACCGTCTTGGGCATTGCAGCAGCAATCATCATGTTTGTCGCAACAGGTCTAAGGAGCATTACTACTTGTTGGAAATATGAACAAGCTGCAGTAAATTGCAGCAGCATCATATTTTTTGTGATCAAGTTGAAAGTTGGTCCTACCCAATTATTCAAGAATGTTAGTTGGAGTTTGTCTTTTGATTATTGTATTGTGTTAGTGCAATCCTGAGTGTAGCCTGAGTTGTAATGTTTCCATTAAGTGTTGTTCTATTATGAGCATCTTAGGAAAAGTAAGAGTGAGTTGTCATGTTTAGTGGGTTATTGAGCTGTCAAAGTTGCATTATAGGATATTTTTCTGCCTATATAATAGAGTCTTGTAATCAGTTTTAATCAAGTGAAATGCAATAAGTAACGTTTTTGGTTTCACTTCATTGTTACTCTGAAATGTTCAGAGTGTTTAAAAACAAAAGATTGTGAGAGATTTGGGAGGAAATTAATAGAACAGTAACCAAGAAAGTCAGCCTTGGTTTCTGCAGATTTCTGGGAATTTCCCAGAAAACATTGATGTTTAAATTCCAACATCGATGTTATTTGCATTCTGCCAAGTTCCAGTAGCACTCCAACATCGATGTTCAAAATCCAACATCGATGTTCTAGGAGTTCTGCCAAATTAATTGAAATCCCAAACCCTCAAAACATCGATGTTACAATTCGCAACATCGTTGTTTTGAGCTGAAAAGCCAACAATTGGTAGCGGAGCAGGTTCTTTCTTTACGGGTCTTGTGCTTTTTTCATTTGTTAGCAGATCAAGAGGATGGTGTCTGATCGAGTAATTGCTGCAAGGTTGAGGGAGCTTCTTTAAAGTTCTGACCTCAACACAGTTACCATAAAGATGTTGATCCAGCAGTTACAGGAAGAGTTCGACTTGGATTTGTCGGACAGAAAATCCTTTATAAAAAATGAAGTGATTTTGTTTCAGGAAAATGATTCCAGCAACAATGAAGCTAAGGAAGATTACTTTGGTAATCAAATGGCAGATTCAAAAACAGAGGTAACGCAAGGCTTTGTTTTGAATTCGGATAATGGAAGTGATGAGCTTGGGTGTAATGAGGAGATTGATGGTTCAGAGTGCTTAAAAACAAAAGATTATGAGAGATTAGGGAGAAAATCAATGGAACAGTAACCAAGAAAGTCAGCCTTGGTTTTCTGTAAGTTGATTTTCTGCCTATATATTGAGTGTTGTAATCTGAATTCTACAAGTGAAATAAGAGTGCATTGAGTGTGTTTCACTTCACAAAGTGTTTCTTAGTTTGTTCATTAAGTGTACAAGCCAAAAGATTGAGTGAATTGAGAGAAAACCAATTGAAAAGTAACCCAGAAAATCAGTTTTGTGTTTCTGCAGAATTTCTGGAAATTTTCCAAAAAACATTGATGTTCTAATAGCAACATCGATGTTCTAATCGTTCGGCCGATTTGTTTGAAGCTCCAGTGTGTTTAAACATCGATGTTCTAATAGCAACATCGATGTTCTTGTCGTTCGGCCAGATTGTTTGATATTCAGTGTGATTAAACATCGATGTCTAGACTGAACATCGATGTTCTTAGTGTAAAAAAGCCAAGAAAAACAGAGGTAACGAAAGGCTTTGTTTTGAATTCGGATAATGGAAGTGATGAGCTTGGGTGCAATAAGGAGATTGATGAAGATAAAGACACCGAATCAGAGGTAACAAATGGCTCTGATTTGATTGCAAAAGATGAAAATGAAGATTTCTTTGGTAAGAGTTATGATTTTGTTGAAGTTGATGATGATGCTTTATTTGGTAAGAAGGCTTTGGTTGATGAGAGTCTTACTGTTTTTAGTAATGAACTCGTTGTGAAAAGAATTGATGTTGAATCTGTGGAAAGTGATGATGATGAATTTGTTGTTTGTGAGAGTTTCTGTTTGGACTTTAAAGAGTTCTCCAACAATGTTAGTTCAGGTATAGGGATACCTACAACTGAGAAGTTTATGAAGAGTAGTTATTTTGATGATGAGTTTGTGGAACATGAAATTCTAGAGGTGAATAATGGCAGCACAAATCACAAGATTAAAGTGAGAAAAAAGGTTGATATATGCATTGAAGAGAAGTCATTAGAGTTCTATGATTTGTTTGATCTTTCAACTGCCAAGAAAAGAAAAAGTTCTGTGAATTGGAGAAAAAAAAAAATAAAAGAATTGGGAAGTTTCAAGTCTATTCACCAAGTCCTTGACAAGAATTCTGTTCATGCTGTTGAAGAGGTTGAAGTTGAAGATGAAGAGCAACTTGCTCATGGGGGAGTGTTCGATACTTCAATTACCAGACAATACAAGAAAAAAAAGGGAGAGATTCAAAACCTATTGATTTTGAAGATAAAGAGCAGCTTGTTCATGGGGGAGTGTTGGAAATATGAACAAGCGGCAGTAAATTGCAGCAGCATCATATTTTTTGTGATCAAGTTGAAAGTTGGTCCTACCCAATTATTCAAGAATGTTAGTTGGAGTTTGTCTTTTGATTATTGTATTGTGGTAGTGCAATCCTGAGTGTAGCCTGAGTTGTAATGTTTCCATTAAGTGTTGTTCTATTATAAGCATCTTAGGAAAAGTAAGAGTGAGCTGTCATGTTTAGTGGGTTATTGAGCTGTCAAAGTTGCATTATAGGATGTTTTTCTGCCTATATATTGAGTGTTGTAATCTGAATTCTACAAGTGAAATAAGAGTGCATTGAGTGTGTTTCACTTCACAAAGTGTTTCTTAGTTTGTTCATTAAGTGTACAAGCCAAAAGATTGAGTGAATTGAGAGAAAACCAATTGAAAACTAACCCAGAAAATTAGTTTTGTGTTTTTGCAGAATTCTGGAAATTCCAGAATTTGACTGTAGCAAACATCAATATTTTGATTTAAACATCGATGTTTTAACTGTTCTGCCCAAGAATTTGAAGTTTCCGAATCATCTAAACATCGATGTTTTGATTCAAACATCGATGTTCTTGTCGTTCGGCCGGATTGTTTGATATTCAATGTGATTAAACATCGATGTCTTGATTGAACATCGATGTTCTTAGTGTAAAAAAGCCAACACTACTCTGGAGCCATTAGCAGGGCCCATGCACGAAGGAAGAGATGTGGATGGGAAATGAGCGCGAGATCGAAGCATGCGGCCTCCGCTTAACACAACTCGGAGGATCCACATGGAAATTAACAACACACCCTGCATACGTCTGCCACCCACATTGAGGGATGAAAACATCAAGATCAAACTAGATATTGCAAATTTCATAGGGACACCAGTCATTATACCGATGACTGCCTATAGCTAAGCATTTTTTGGAGAAGCTCGCACAGGAAGGGAAGCTTCGGAAATTCGTGGCTAGCGACAGACAACCGCCAATGTTCAATTCCTGTGTAAGATGATGGAGGGGCCACATCGGTAGCTCAAATTGCGGAAATAACAAGTCGGACTCTCATCGGATCTTTACAGAAGAAGTCATTCGATAAGGAATAGCTCAAGTGCAGCTGCAAACTGTTAGATGATCGACAATGAGTCAATCACTTTCTCTAAGAAAGACAGGGAGAAAGTCATGCTCCCCTGTGAAGAGGTTCGCATTATTATCGGAATGATCGAGCGCAACGAGGATGCCATATTCCTTATAAAAGAGAGTAGTGGCATCGATAGCCTCTACTCCGGCACCCTAGACCAGATGACACTATTGGCCATGTGCTTGACGCGTGAATATACCCCTCTATATGGCTTCTCTTACTCCATGGTAGTCCATAAGGGTCCATTACGATAAGGACTAACTCAAGGACCTCTAACGATGCTCCACCACCTGAAAGCAATTTCATCGTCTTGTATGTTTTTCACCAACCCAAGCCGTAGAGAAGTCCCAGTTTCATTATGCACTAGCTTGACTTGAATCCACAACAATCCCCTATACAACATAATAAGCTTAGGTTCCCGTAGAATAAGGTTGAACGCCTTGAAGAATTTGGCTTTATTTAGTAGTTCATATGTCCAGAATGGTTGGCCAACGCGGTAATGGTAAGAAAAAACCAAACGAAAAATGAAGGATGCATGTTGTTTTCATCGACCTCAAGGCAACTCTAGAGGACGATTGCCCTTTTTCAAAGAATGACCTATGAACAATGTTCCGCTACCACAACATGAACAATGCTCCGCTACCAGATTGTTGAACAAAGCGCAGTACTAACCTTTCACACTACCAACCTCGTTACACAGGCAGATTGTGCTGAGACTAAGCAAGACTAACTTGCACAGGCAGATTGTGCTGAGACTAAGCAAGACTAACTTGCACAGGCAGGTTGCTCTGAACACTCAAATTTAGCCTTCTATTTATTTTATTGGATTATTATTATGCTTTAGAGCCCATGGTTAATTTTTATTAATTTTTGGACTTTAATTAGGCATAGGAACCCAATAAATAAGTTTATGGACAATTTATTTAATTAGGCCCATGCTTAGCACGAATTTTCTGACTTATTTACTTCTGATTTTCGTTAGATTAGCAGCCCAATTTAAGTTGGACTATTGTTTTGCCTATTTTATAGAGAAAAGAGGAATAATTAGAGATTTTTGGAGTGTAGGTTAAGTAATTGATTAAAACAGAAAGGAGAGTGGAGTTTTCATCAAGGAAAGGGTTATTTTCTGGTCTGGGAAGTCAAACTTTGCGTGCAAGAATTGGATTGGAAAGCATTAATGAAAACCCGGTCAAAATAGGAAAAGGTGTGCACTGTAGCTACGATCTTGGCAGACATCTTTAGTGCCCGGCGGTCATGTCGAGGCCTCCGGCAGAGATCTTTTGTCTCCGGCGGACATGTTTCCTAGTTTCGGAAATATTTTTGTTTTTTTCCCTTTTTTCTTGTTCTTAACTCTTAACCATTGGATCTAGGGTTTCAATCTCGACCCTAGGATCAAAACCACGACCCTTGAGGCCCTGATCACTATAAATAAAACCCTCTAAACACACTTTTTGGGGAAGGAAGGAAGCTCTTTTAGCTTGGGAAAACTCTACCAAATTCTCTTCTCAACTCTTTTCTATTCTTCTCAATTATTTAGCCTATTACTCTCAGATCTCATGTGGTACCTTTTTAGTTGTGTTCTTTTAGCTTTTCTTACATAGAAGAAGTCAAATTCAAGCGTATTGGAGCAATCAAAAGCAATCCCGGAGCCAAGAATGCAAAGAACTCGCGCGGAAGCTCTTGCAGCGCGCAGTCTCGGTAATTAAATCATATCTCGAGTTTCGGATGTCGGATTGCTGCGATCTTGTACTCTCTGGAAAGCTAAGAGGAAGATCTATAATGTTTCAGTTGAGAACAGAGGAGAATCGATCTCTTGTTTCACATAAAATCAGTTGTAATTCGACTCTAGTTTCTGTCTATAAACTCAAGGTAAGTTTTCTAAACCTATTTCAATTCTAAATCGATTCGCTTGCTGCTGATTCGATGCTATGACGATACTGACATGTTTGCTTGAGTGTTTTCTTTGAAACTAAGAACTACGTGGGCTTTGAATCAGACCGGGGTACGTAGGATGTCTCAAGTGGTGGAGACGCAAGCCAAATTATGTTTTTAACTTTTTCTTTTCTCTTTTGTCCTTTTAATTTTTTGTTTACGCATGTTGATTTTGATGATTATTGCTTGCTGGAAATCAAGTTTACACACATCCACACATGCACGAGACACTTTTATCGCTTAAATTGAATACCATTTTGCCCAAGCATGGATGGGGTGCCTCATACCTTCCTATCCATGAAGAACCCCCGAGTCCAACTTATTTGCTTAGCAATCTGGTTGCTTTTGTGGGTACGAGGAGTTATTTTTTGGTTTTTTCTGAGTTTTTCCGTGCTAATAAAACTTGGGTGGCGACTCTATCGATCATAAGGTGAGAAGGCCGAAGGGACATTCGGTCCGGGTTCTCACAGCTGGCGACTCCACTTGGGATTTGTCGGTTTGAGAAATAGTGTTCAATTTTTGCTTGATTTTTGTGTTTCTTTCCTTGTCATATGCATGCTTGCATTCATTCTATTATGTTTTAACCTTTACCTTAAGAGAATGAGTCGAATCCTTGCCCATACATACTATCTTTTGTGGTGATATGGCATGAGATTTGTCCGTTGCCCGCCGCTAGCAATGATTGGGATTAATAGGCCCGGAACCCCACGCGATATCTTTGTGTCACAACTGGGTTAGGCCAAACTATTCCATAGCCACGGTTTCTTAGCCCCCAACCAACCTGCATACCCTAGTATAACATGCATACAAATTATATTGTGTTGAAATTTTGATGGTGGACTATGGATGTTGCAATGCCTATGCTATGTGAATGTTTGTATGTCTTGTTTGTTTTGGGAATCCATGTTTAGATGCATTTAGGTCATTAGCATCATATCACATCATATTTTTTCAAAATAAAAATTTTCAAGCCAAAGTAATTTTCTAAAAAATTTTTTCTGTTATTTATTTATTTGTCAAAAAAAAAAAGGAAAAATTTTGAAACAAAAAAAAAAATGTTTTGCGGGTTTGCTCCATCATTACTCTTTGTCACACTTTTCACTCTGTTTTCACAAAATCAAAACCAAGCTTGCACTTAGGATTTTCGATTATCATGAACATGATCATTTGGAAATTACATTTCCTATGACACCATGTGTGAGGGGACGATTCAAGTCAATGACCCGACCGTGATAGGTGAGTTAGTGGAAAAGTTGAAGGCTGTCAACATGGCTCAATTTCTTGAGGCTTTGAAGGTAGCAAAGGGTGATGAAGGAACCGTCTCCCAATCCTCCAAGAGGGACACTAGTAAGGTCGATGGCAAGCAACTAATTGTCATTGATGAGACACCGGAAGTTCAAACACAACTGATGGATGACAAGCTCAACAAGATTGAAGGGTTGCTCATGGGCCTAAAGCGAAAGGAGAATGACTACAACCTTAACCATGTGGCACTGTTTCCGGGAGCAAGATTCCCCGACAAACTCAAGATGCCGGATTTTGATAAATTTGATGGGACAGGTTTGTCCACACACTCGTTTGAAGATATATGTCCGAACTCTTCATCCAATGGGCATTGGATCGGAGTTGATGTCACAATTGTTCCAACGTTCCTTTGGAAGGGCGGCCTTGAAGTGGTTTATGTCTTTAGATGACAACCGAGTTTCCAAATAGGAAGACATTTGCAAGGAATTTGTTGATCAATACAAGTACAACATAGAGGTTGATGTCACCAAGAGGGATCTCGAGACCACCAAGCAAGGGGCACAAGAAACCTTCTCCGCATTTGTTACTAGATGGCGCAATAAGGCATCACTCATGGTGAAGCGCCCATCCGATGAAGATCAAGTCCAAATGGTAATCAAGAACTCGCAACCGGCATATTAAGAACGCATGGTGGGCATTTATTATGCCAATTTCAAGGCCCTTGTCAAAGCGGAAATTCAATTGGAAAATGCCATAACATCCGGAAGGGTCAAGACTTCTAGTCATGCTTCACCTCAAAGGTACAATGACAACAAGACAATTGAAATCAACAATGTAGATGCACAAGCAGCTCATCGCGTCATCCCACCAAAGAGGGAGTTCACTCCATCGCCCGTGCCTTTGGGACTAGTGTTCAAGAAGTGCATAGAGGCTCATTGGAACATCTAGAGCCTAAGCCGAATGAGAATCCAAAGTTGGAACAAAGGAAGTATTGTGAACTCCATCAAATCAAGGGGCATGACACCGATGATTGCTCCCTTTTGTGCCATGAGATTCAAGACTTGATTTACGAGGGGTTGATCATTTTTCCTAAGAATTAGAATCGATTGAAGAATCGGAGGCTATGTCCTTGAGAGTCAAAATTTGAGTTATCACTGTTTAGAGTCCGAAGTTCAATAAAGTAGTGATTTAATCATGTTAGATGCACTTTATCTTTAAGCATTTGAATAAATGTACTTTTGATCTTTAAATCTACATTCCCTCATTTATATGTGCATATATATTGGAATTTACAAATTTCATGAAAGTCCATTGGCCCAACCCGGGAACCTTTCAAACGAACTACGGAGACCTGATCCAGTGAATATAATCCTTATCTAACCCATCTGAATACTTGTCCAAATCACTCGATCAACTCAAGTGCTTGCCCAACCCGTCCAACACACTCATCCCGAATATTAGTCTCGTAGAATTGTTTCCAAAAGTAGATCCGGCACCCAATGCTTAGACCACACTCACCTTTCCAAGGTCACCTTCCTCGAAAAGGAAAATTGAAAAAAAAAGACAAAACAAAAAAAAGAAAAAAAATTTGAGAAAAGAAAAAAGGACAAAAAAAAAAAGAAAAACAAGGAAGGGACCTCCTAACTCATTTAGACGGACTTAATTGACTAGACTAACATCCGACCACTATAAGCGTCGTGAAAAACCGACAAGTATTCATCCCTAAACACCATCCTACCTCAAACACCATTCTACCAAACACTCGCCACCTTTATTCCAAACCTAAACACCATCAAACACTTCAAACCAACACCCCACAAGCCATATTCACAGGTACGTAGGCAACCCCACAACGGGTCCCGGTCTAATTGGTTCTTAGGTTGGTTCAATGGACACAATTGGAGTTTATGCTTGCACTTCATGTTAAATATGTCACCAGGGTATTCAATTGCTAAATTTATTTGGTCTCTTTAACGTATCACTATCCCTCTCATAAGACACATATCTTGGTCATCAAATGGCTTAATAGTTGCGATTGACAATTGCTTTGCACCTTCCACTATCCAACAATGATAATGGATGATCCTGACTCTTCTAGTTTTTAACTGAATCCACATATAGTCCTACGATCATATGATGTGTTCAAGAAGCTTCTAAGGTTTGGTATTGGCTCCTACTAACTTTGTTATTGATCCACTAGCTTCCCTGAGATTGCCCTAGGTATGATCTGCTCAAATGATTCCCGACCTCCTCTTGCATTGCGCTTGAATCATTCTACTCGAATGGCCCCTGGCTCTCTCTGATACTGCTCCACGCGCACCCTGCCCAGACGGCTCCAAGTTTCTTTCATCAATGCTCCAAATGCACCTTGCTCAAATGGCCTCGATCTCCTCAAGCCCGTTATGTCACACCACTCTAATGGCTCATGGACACTACTCCCTAAAAAAAAATGAACAAAAAGAACAAAAATCTTGCTAGGTTGAAAACCCAAAAGGGCGGCCTACGCAAAAGTTAAAGCAGTAAGGGAGTGGTAGCCAATCGCCATTGAGGAACTCCCGAACATCCGGCCACAACCATTTGGATCGTCAAGTCTTCATCCACCTTGGAGTTACGCCCACCCATGGGGTCCCTATCAGAATTGAAATAATAATGCATTGATGGCTGTTTGAGATTCTTTGTGTCAAGCTTGAGAATTTCTTATAAAGACACCTTTTGATGATCCTTGAATGAAGACATTGTTTTCGATGGAATGAACTCTCCTCTTTAAAGCTTATTTTGGCTCGATCGTTTTGCAAAATCTCATGTCATTCATGCATCATTCTAGGGGCATCTGCATTTCCATCCATATGCATCATAAAGAAAATACATTTATCATCAAAGAGTAGGGGCACTTTCCTTTATACATTTGCATGCCATTATTCTAGGTCTCTTCCATATGCATCCGCATGCATCATAAAGAAACTAGGGGCATTTGCATTGCCACAAATCATATCATGTAGCAAATAGGGTCAGTCCCCTGCATCAACACAAAGAGTGCATCACTCTAGAAGCATTTTCATGCATTCACTTAGAAAAAGAACATGGATTCCTTGAGCAAGGTAAATTCAAATTGCAAAAACAAACTCTTCTCACGAATACATTAAAAGATTCAAAATCTTAAACATACGAATGGGTCATGCCCCTAGATATTTCTCACATAGGTCATGCAGTAGGGCATGGTACCATATGAAATTTGTCGAAATAAGGGGCACTGCATGCCCAGATGATCTGATTGAATTAACACTAGGGGCATATTACCCCTAGAATCATGATGAGTAGATGACAAATGTGATATCAAACCTTAAGATGGAAGTATCCTTAAACTTTAGGACGAAGGTGTCCTTATCCCTTTAGGAAGGAATTTTCCTTAGGACAGAGGTATCCTTGTCTCCCTTAGGAAGGCAGTTTCCATAGGACGGAGGTGTCCTTAACCCTTTTAGGAAGGCAGTTTCCTTAGGACGAAGGTGTCCTTATCTCTTTTAGGAAGGCAGTTTCTTTAGGACGGAGGTGTCCTTATCTCTCTTAGGAAGGCAGTTTACTTAGGATAGAGGTGTCCTTATCGCTTTTTAGGAAAGCAGTTTCCTTAGGACGGAGATGTCCTTATCCCTTTTAGGAAGACAGTTTCTTTAGGACAGAGGTGTCCTTACATCTTTTAGGAAGGCAATTTCATTAGGACGGAGGTGTCCTTAGCTCTCGTTGTAAGAAAGAAGTTTCCCACCAGAATGGACGTGCAACATCCGCCTTTGGATTTGGAAGTAATCCACACCCCTATTAGAGCGTAGGCTACTGGTTTGGGATTCGCCCTCTCCTAACGTTGAAATCGTCGCCCTTTAGAAAGTAGGTTACTAGTTAGGGTATCACCCTCTCTTAACACTGAAATCTTTCATCCCCAATGGTAGACACCTCAAACAAACATTGTCAAGCATCATGGTATTGGATCAAGAGCTCATCCATAATTATTTCTCTCTTCAATTTGAGTGTTCTTCTTGCGTTGTTTCGTGCCTAAATTCTTAGAGCCTCACTAACGACGGGCTTCAGCTAACACTTAAATTTAGCCATCTATTTTTTTTATTGGATTATTATTGTGCTTTAGAGCCCAAGGATAATTTTTATTAATTTTTGGACTTTAATTTGGCATAGGAACCCAATAAATAAGTATATGGAAAATCCATTTAATTAGGCCCAGGCTTAGCACGAATTTTCTGACTTATTTACTTCTGATTTTTGTTGGATTAGCAGCCCAATTTAAGTTGGACTATTATTTTGCCTATTTTATGAAAAAGAAGAGGAATAATTAGAGATTCATGGAGTGTAGGTTAAGTAATTGATTAGAAAAGAAAAGAGAGCGGAGTTTTCATCAAGAAAAGGGTTATTTTCTAGTCTGGGAAGTCAAACTTTGCGTGCAACAATTGGATTGGAAAGCATTAATGAAAACCTGGTCAAAATTGGAAAAGGCATGCATTGTCGCTACGATCTTGGCGGACATCTTTAGTGCCCGGCAGTCATGTGGATGCCTTCGGCGCCGAGCCATGGCAGATATCTTTTGTCTCTGGCAGACATGTCTTCTAGTTTCGGAAATATTTTGGTTTTTTCCTCTTTTCTTGTTCTTAATTCTTAACCATTGGATCTAGGGTTTCAATCTCAACCCTAAGATCAAAACCACGACCCTTGAGGCCCTGATCACTATAGCAAGCCAAATCTTCCTGTTAAATTTGTCAAAGCATAATCAAGAACACCGTATAGACCTAGATATCATAAGGAGAAACATCATGAGTACTCATGTAGATCTGATATCATATGCTATTACTATGGAAGTGCTGGTCATAGAATCAGATCATGCTTTCATAGGAAGAGAAGCAACTATGTTAAATATATTTGGGTTCCGAAAGGAGCCAAATCTAACCCTTAAGGACCCAAGTCAGTTTGGGTACCTAAAACTTGATCATTTGAAAGGATGCAAGGGATGAATGGGTTCTGGACAATGGTTGCTCAAGACATATGACAGGTGACCCATCAAAATTTACATCCCTTCTGTCAAAACACCTAGGTAATGTTACATTTGGTGATTGCTCAAAAGGAAAATTCTCAATATTGGTAAGAATGGTGCTAATCCAACTATTAAGCATGTGCTTCTTGTTGACAATCTTAATTACAATTTGCTTAGTATTAGTCAGCTTTGTGACAAAGGTTTTATAGTTACTTTTGAATCATCACGATGCCTTGTGAGTAGGGTTGATGATGAGAAAGTCTTGTTTGTTGAAAAAAGGATTGTTTATCTATACTCTATATGTTTAAATGATGTTACTAATCCTGAGATCAAGTACTTTAGTGAAAGAACAGATACTCCAACTCTATGGCATAGGAGGCTCGGGCATGCAAATCTTGAACTCATCTCAATTCTATCAAAGAAAGGTTTGGTTGATGGTCTGCCAAAACTAAAGTTCGAAGTAGAAACCAAATGTCGACCATGTCAGCTTGGTAAACAAATCAAAAGTTCTTTTAAGCCCAAACATGTGGTACCAACTTCTCGACCTCTTGAACTCCTATGGTCCTATGAGAACCGTGAGTCTAGGTGGTAAAAAATATGCATTTGTTATAGTAGATGATTATTCTAGATTTACATGGGTTTTTTTTTTCTCAAAAAGTCATGCATGTCAAGAATTTGGCTCACTTGTTAGGAGGCTATAAAATGAAAAAGGGTAACAAATTTCTAAAATTAGAAGTGATCATGAAGGGGAATTCGATAACTCTATCTTCAATCACTTCTGTGAGCAAAGTGGCATTGAGCACACATTTTCAAATCCTAGAACATCTTAATGAAATGGGGTCGTGAAAAGGAAGAATCGAACCTTACAAGAGATGGCTAGAACTATGCTTAATAAGTATAAGTTACCTGCCTATTTCTAGGCTGAGGGTGTGAACACAGCATGCTATGTTTTAAATAGAGTCTCTTTGCGTCCATTGATTGAAAAGACACCTTATGAGATTTGGCACGACAGAAAGCCAAATATTGCATATTTCTGCACATTTGGCTCCAAGTGTTACATCTTGAACACAAAAGATAATCTTGATAAGTTTCAAGCTAAGTTTGATGATGGTATATTCCTTGGATATTCATTAAGTAGTAAAGCCTATCGGATATATATCAAAAGAACTATGGTTGTTGAAGAATCCATGCATGTGGTGTTTGATGAGATTAACTTGAATGATCTTAGTGATGATACAGAAGCTGAGTTTACTCCTGAGAATCAGCCACATGTCATAGATGTTGACGAGACAAAAGATGAGCAACTTCCTAATCCAATTGAGACTCAACAACATTTGGCTTCTCCCGAATAGGTCTTCAGGAACAAGCTTGATGAATCAGGAACTGTGGTAAGAAACAAAGCTCGATTGGTTGCGCAAGGGTACAATCAAGAGGAAGGTATTGATTATTATGAGATCTTTGCACTAGTAGCTAGTCTTGAATCAATTCACATGTTGCCTACCTTTGCATCATTTAAATCTTTCAAACTTTATCAAATAGATGTCAAAAGTGCTTTTCTAAATGGATATATCATGGATGAAGTACATTTAGAACAACCTCCAGGATTTGAAAACCATAAGCATCCACAACAAGTTTTCAAATTGAAAAAGGCATTGTATGGTCTTACACAAGCTCCTAGAGCTTGGTCTGATAGATTAAGTTCATATCTTATCTCACAATGCTTTACAAGAGGAAAAATAGACTTAACTCTATTTGTGAAATCTAACAAAGATGATCTCATTATTGTACAAATATATGTTGATGATATTTTATTTGGTGCTACTAATGAATCTCTTTGACAAGAGTTTGAAAAGCTAATGCACAGCCAGTTTGAAATAAGCTTGATGGGAGAATTAAATTTCTTCCTGGGATTACAAGTCAAGCAACTTGATGGTGACATTTTCCTTAATAAAGCAAAATATACACGTGAGTTGCTGAAAAGGTTTGGCTTGAGTGAAGCCAAACCTAGTCCAACATCAATGAGCACTAGCACCAAACTTGACAAGGATGAAAATGGTAAGGATGTTAATGTGAAATTATACAGAGGCATGATGGGTAGTCTTCTTTACCTTACAGCTACAAGACCCAACATTATGTATAGTGTGTGCTTGTGTGCTAGATTTCAATCATGCCCAAAAAAATCTCATCTTAGAGCTATCAAGTGCACCTTCAAATATTTAAAAGGAACATCATCTCTAGGCCTGTGGTATCCTAATGTAAACCCTTTTGAGCTGACAAGCTACTCAGTTGTAGACTTTCCAGGGTGCATCCTTGATAGAAAGAGTACGAGTGGTACTTGTCAAGTACACGGACAAACACTTGTATCTTGGTCAAGTAAAAAGCAAAATTCAGTGGCTACTTCCACAATTGAGGCTGAATATGTAGCAGCTGGTGCATGTTGTGCACAAGTGCTATGGATGAAACAAACACTTGCTGATTATGGACTAACTTTTAAGTGTGTTCCCATCTTTTGTGACAGCTTAGTGCAATCAATCTAACCAAAAATTCTGTGCAACACTTTTGAACCAAACACATTGAAGTGAGACATTATTTTATTCGAGACCATATATTGAAGAAAGATGTGGCTATTGAGTTTGTGAGGACTGAAAATCAATTGGTTGGCATCTTCTCCAAACCATTGAAGGAGGATCAATTCACCAAAATCAGACTCGAGCTTGAAATTTACAATTTGCCATAAGTACTCTAATTTGGCTTCACTTTCGGTTTCTGTGGATTCATGCATATCATAACACATTGCACACATAAACACTTAGAAAATATTCAATTGTCACACATTTCACACTTGCACTAAGCATATGAGCATATGACGACGAATCATGGCTGTCATCAAATCGTTAAACGCATCAAAGAGCAAGAGCTGTAGTATTTGGTTCATGGATGTGCAAAACCGAAGATGCCAAAACATTTTGCTCAAACTCTAACCACCCAAGGGTCCAGTGCTAGACTTGTCAGGTCATGAACTCATGTGCAAACTGTGTTTGGAATAGGAGGGAAGAAACTTGGAGACAAGGTTGTTGAGGTTGACTCTGATGATGAAGGAATTCATAGTGAGAATTCGCATGTCAATGAAGGGAAGAAAAACTCCAAGAAGAGGAAGAGAGATGATGAAGAGCAGGAAAGCTCTAGAGCCAAACAGAGTGCCGAAGAGCCAAATGATAGTGACAAAGAGTAAAACTTTGAAAAAGAAAATGGAAATGACAAAGAGTTAGAAAGAGATGAAGATGATAATAATGATGACAATGAGGATAATGAGGACAAGGATAAGGAAGATGATGTTGATGAGATAGATAAGGAAAAAGAAGATCAAGAAGAGGATGAGGAGTCCGAAAAAGAAGAAGAGATCACTCCTACTCCAACCAAAAGAAAGCTAAAAAATTTGTAAAAATCAGGATCCACCAAAAGGACCAAAAGAAGTATTTCACTCATCCCCCAACTTACACTATGGAGCTTGCTGATTTTGAGGGAATTGGGGTGACCAAACTGTTTAGAGACGCAAGTTTTGACACGTTAGCTACTTTAAAGATCCAAGGCTATGAAGTTCTCATGAAGGACTTCCATGACAGCAAGACTGATGAATATAGAGATAAAGGCCTAGTTGAGTGCATCAAGACGAAGATCAAAGGTACGAAGATCAAGGTGACTACTGAGCTGATCTGTGAGGTGCTGCAAATAAAGCCCGGGAAGGTCAGATTTTATGATTCAGCATCCAGAACTCCAATCAATATTCCAAAAACTCCATGTCACAATAAGCAAAATCAGATTCTCTTTGATAGCTATGAGTCTAGCTTTTATAACAATCTGAAACCTAGAGACAGAGCTCTCATGAATACACTGACTCAGGTCATCATGCCAAGGAAGAACTCTCGGACCATGATCAAGAAGTTGTGAGAACCCGAGCCAAAATCACTCGGAAGTTCTCACCTTTCCCTTTACACCTTCATCATAACCAACACACATCATCTTTGTAGTCGCTACCCGAATTTTATTATGGGATAAAATTCGGGAAAAACACTTCCTTGAATCCCAATGACTCCGTTTAAAGCAACTGGTTAGTGAACCAAAGACAATGGGCTCGGGAGTTCGTCACGAATGGGAAGGTGTTAGGCACCCATCCGTGTTAGGGCAAAACTTTGTGCAATTGAAGAAAGTATGTATGACTTCATAGTGTGGAAAATAAATCACATAGGAATAAAATTGAAATTGAAACAAAAGGGAAAAATAAAATAATTGGGCTTGAGTCTCCACCACTAGAGACGACCTATGTACCCCGGCGACCGGATTCAAAGCCCACATAGTTCTTGTCGTGGCATCACTTAACACTTACATCATCAACAAAAGCATCATCAAACCACCAGCAAGTAGCAATCAATAAAGTTTTCAATATAAAAAAAAGGGTTAGAATACTTATCTCGGTTGTTGGACAGAATCTATGGGTCGTCTTCTACTGGATTTTAGACAAGGAGAACTGTCGATTCAGCTTCTGGGCTCAACAGAAAAGTTTTAGATATCCCTCTTAGCTTTCCAGAGAGTCTAACATCACAGCAATCTGACTTATAGAACTGGAGATATGAATTATTTTCTGAGACTGCTCGCATCAAGTCCTTCTACTCGGATTCTCGACCTTTTGGCTCCTAGGTTGCTTTTGGCCGAAAACCTGGGCCAAAACCGTGTAGGATCAAATTAGAAACAAAATCGAGCAAAAAATCAGTTTTTGGGCACCCATGACCGCCAGGCCCGGCAGTCATCACTTGGATGATAGCCAGGCCCAGCGGTCATCACTCTATGACCATGCAGGAGCTGGGGGTCATCCCGAGATGACCGCCCGGCTCTTCCGGTTTCACGCGTTCTTTCTTTTTTCGGTCCCTAATCCCCTTAATTCTGCCCTAACCCTGTAATCAACCCCCAATCAACCCAGAAAATCCTCTTTTCCTGATTAGTACTCCTCCTAATCATATCCTAATTGATTGGTTCACATTAACATCTCCATTTTATGCAAAATCAAGTCAAAAACACATTTACCATTTAAGGATGACTTAACTCTAATTTTTTTACGAAAATCAGAGCTAAAATTAGTCTCCAAATAATGTTTTTATGGGCCAATGAACTCTAGAAAAATCATATCTCATTAACTTGGACTTCTAAATTCACTCCTAACCCAAAAATAAATCATCTCAATATAATTGGGCTAAAAATAAATAAAAAAGCCCAAACAATGAAATAAAATATATTTGAGTGCATTAGACCTTAACATATTTTTGTCCTAAGGTTAAATCATCTCATCAATCCTAGAGTTCAAACACATTAAGTTAAATTTAATAAAATATATCTATTCTACTAAACTAAATTCTTATCATGCCCTAACCCAATACCAAATCATCTCATTAATCCTAAGGTCCAAGCATGTTTAAAATCCAAATTAGAAAAATATTTGTGGGTCAAATTTGGGTGTTCACAGAAGCTTGATCAGTGGATTTTAGCTTGCCTCATCAAGAAGTCCTCCATTTGTTTTGGTACTCTTCTCCTTCACACATGGCACTCTACAATTAGCATTCACATGGTTCTCTTATCACTCTTCTGGCCAAGAAACTGAAGATTACTCTTACACTTATTGATAAGCCCATTGCTCTAAAGAAGAACAATGCTGATACTTTGGCTAAGAAGTCGATCAAGCCAAATCCTGATAGAGAATACTTTGTGACAAAATCTGCTGCTAAGGGTCCAAAACTTGGTGATCTGTTTGACAAAGTGACCACTCTCAAGGGAGAGATTGGTGAGCTGAAGGCAGAAGTGAGCTCTATTCGCAGCCAAATGAAGAAATCTCAGTCTAGGATCTTTGAGAAGATCGACCAAATTGCTGCAAACCTCTGTCGAGATGTCTCTAATGATGAATGATGCTCCAACAGATCTGATGCTCTAGGTCATCCATTGCATTCCCATCTTTTATCGATTTTGCATAAGTACTTTATTTCATTACTACTGCACTTATTTGGTTTTTAAAACTTGAATATTTGGCTTTGCTTTTGGATATTTGGTTTTATGATGCTATCTATTATCTCCTTTGGATTTTATCTCTTTTACTGATGCCAAAAGGGGGAGATGAATGTTGTTATTGATATTTGGTTAAATTTGTTGTTGAAGTTTGAATGTTCTACTGTTTGTTCTACTGCTGTTGCGATATCTGTGTAATGTTTTATGCAGGGAACAACATTTGGCTCAGTAGAACAGCCAAATATCGTTGTGCTTATAATTATCTTAAAAATTTCATTGCAGGAATACTTACGTCGTTGCGATATATTTGGCTGATGAGAAAGCCAATTGATTATGTTAAAAATTTCATTGCAGGAATACTTATGTGAAATTTGGGTATGAAATCATATCAGATAAATATGTGTACTATGCTTTTATGTAGGGGGAGCTATAGGCAAAAAGCCTTTAGCAATTTTTTTGTACACTATACATATATGTAGGGGGACATTTGGCTGAATAATTGAGCCAAATGAATGCGTCATAAATTTTCTCAATTATGCTTTAAAATAAGGGGAGCTTGCTTATCCGGCTATCTTATTTCTAACCACTATTTTAATTAGCAAATTAGTCAACATTTCTGTCATCATAAAAAGGGAGAGATTGTTAGCCTAAACATGTGATTAAAGACTTAATTAAATAATTAATTAAGACTAATTTTGTTTAGTATATTATTCAATGCCTATATTATTATTTTGATGATTAACAAACATTGTGGAATGCCCTTGTGTGTTTTAAGCATTTGCAAAAAAAATTGGTTTCTCGCAGAAACCAAATACCATGAAAATTTGGCTTCATCGCAGCGTTTCCATCGGACCAAAAGGTCGCTGTCTGGGCAGTTGGAGTTGTGGTCCCGAAAAGTAACTGTCTTTAAAGCAACTAAACTAAGGGATTTACTTGGTCACCAAGGGTCAGAAAAAAGTTCAGAAAAGTGGTCCTCACATCCTTTTTCATGTCTTAAAGAACTGGTTGTCCTCACCTTCTATTTTTGGGGATACTTTTTGAAGAAAAACAAATAATTTCTGCCCAAATAATTACCAGATTTGGTTCAGCCAGCAGCCGAACATTGATAGTTTTTAATTGAAGAAAGATGTCAACTTGTATGCCACTTGGAAGCTATCTAGCCGTTGCAGAACACTCCTCCCCATCCTTAGAATCTATAAATAGAGGATTAAAGCCTCACAACAACTCAACCTAGCCATTCAAGAGATTCTAAGTTGTGAAAAAGTGTTTACCTTGAGAGATGTTCTTTGTGCTAAAATTGTGTAACTTCTTGAGTGAGTCACTCTTGAAGCTTTGCTTAGTGAAAGGTTGTAATCGATAAGATTAGGGGTTAATCTTGTTCGTAGACAAAGCTAGGTTCAGATTTGGGTTAGGTTTTGCAAGTTAAGCCTGCAAAAACTTGTATACAATATGTTATTTGACTCACCTACAAAAGCCAAGCTAGTGGATTGCTAGAAATCCTAAAGGCGCGATCTTTAGGTAGTGGAGGTACTTATTATTGGGGGAACCACTCTAAATCATCTGTGTTCTTTGTTTTCCTATCCCATTCTTGCATTTCCATTTAGTTTCACATTTGGCTTCAATGACGAGCCAAATCTTGAGAAAATCCGAAAAAGAGAAAAAGCTAATTCAACACCCCTTCTTAGCCTTTCTAGGCCAACATGTTCATATTGTTTTGGAATCTACACCCATACTTTATTCATTGTGAGAAAATTCTCGAAAAAAATTGCTTCCTAGTCAGAAGGGACAGATTTGCAAATTAGAAACAAGGTGCTCGTCATCGCTGGGAAGGTGTGATGTGTTAGAATAATCACTTTATAACTCAAGTATCATGATAAATTATTAGACAATCAAGAACAATAATCAGGTATAGAACCAAGGCCTACCTGAATCTATAATGACCAAATTTGAACAGTGACTTGGGAGGATTGGGAGCTTCTATGATTTGGTTCCAACGTCTGGTGTGTTTTTCTGTGATGGGGCAGAGAAAACTGACGGAATAATCTTGGGTACCACAACCCTTGTATTATATTCTTTAAATACTAGGTCAATTAGGGTGCCTATAAAACCCTAATTACTAATATTGGGTTTCTACACATAGAAAGCCTATACCAACTTAGATGTCTATAGAGCCCAAAATCGATTACTTAATGACCCCATAAAATTAGACAGTCCATAATATAATTGTATTTAATAATATAGGCCCATAACATTAAATAATTCCAACATGAGGCACATACCTACGCCTTGGGTGGAACAATGTTGATACACCATCGCCATTGCCTTTCAAGTCGTTGTCATCGTTATTGCCATCGCAAATTGTTGTTGTCGCCACCACTTCCATAAACATTAGCCATGGCCGGTGAAAAACTATACAAGGGAGATTGAAAAATAACACTGGCACCAACAAACATGATTACAATAACTTTACTCCAAAACTAAAGGAAAAAAGCAACTCCTAGACTATAACTAAACTCCCATAAAACAAGCCTAAAAGCTAAAGAATGATGAGAATAAGAATTGCTTCTTAGAGGCAAATTTAAAAATTTTAAAGTATAGCATACTTATAACTAGAAAAAATTAAACTTAGAGAAGAAAAGAAAGGCATACAAGGGAGGATATGATTGAGAATCAGTGTTAGTTAGATAGGAAAAGAAAACTAAGTGGGGAAGAAGAGAAAGAAGATGTGGTAAAGTACCATTTGTGGCAAGGAAGAAGAGAAATATACTTGGAGGAGTCAAATCGGTCTCACTTATAACCCAATCGTCTAGAAAGAATAGGGTTGTACAACACATTTTGGCTAAATTCATTCACTATCGCTCTTCTTTCGAGAAATGGATTTGACATGTGAACCATGTTCTTCTAATTTTCCTTAAGGACGTGAGAGGCTCGCTTTCACTCAACTTTGTTCTTAATATCGGGTTATTTCTCGTTCCTATCAATTAGAGAAATAAGAGATCTTTATTTTAGTATTTTTAAGAAAGAGAAATGAGAGATTATATTTTAGTATTTTTAAGGGTATAAATTCCATCCTATTATTTCTCTATGTGTATGGATAAAAAGATAGAAATTAAACATTGTACGGAAGCTCCCAAGACTCTCTTGTACAAGAAATCAATGAAGAAGTTAAAACGTACATAGCAGATACATCATCAAGAATTAGTCAAGAGATAAAACAAAACACATATTTATTATGTATAACAAGGACAACTTGTATTATTGGGGAATAACAAAAACAAAATTTCATGGATACAATTGAACATCAGCATAACTTTTATGACTTTTAAAATAGAAACATGATGAATTGAAAGGAGAAAAAATCTTGGATGGCTATATCAGTGCCTATGCTTGAGTACGACGGAAATATTGGTGGGTGTTTGCTTCTCGGCCAGTTTACGGTAGCTTTGGGAGAATCTGATGTAACAGTGGCCATTGTAGGGACTCGAACAAATCATAAACTTTCTCAGCATCCTTGGCCAGAACAACGCCTTGTGCTGCAGCAACGACCTGTGCACGGAGGGACTCGTTCAACCCAAAGTAGAAGTTTAGCACAACCAGCCAATCTGGAAGGCGATGCTTCTGGCATTTCCTCAATGTGTCCTTAAATCTTTCACGCGCATCATAGAGAACTCATAAGCTTGAACAATTGGTTTCAACAGCTTTAAATTTGCCCTTGAAGGACACTTGTTAAAGTTTTACCAGATGCCTTGTTACATGTAGACCAATGGCTTGTTCACGGCCACGACAAAAAATGACACTATAGTGCCACATTTGCTTCAGGGAATGGAGCAGAGCCAATTGGATATGATGCATAATTTTTTTATTAATAACTTGTTGCTTTGTTCAACCACAAGAAGGCAAGAAATTAATTCCAAAATTTTCGTGAAACCTTCTTCAGCATATCAGCATCAGTAATATTTTCTCCATACAATTTCATCTGAGAGCTTATTCGAAATATAGCTGAATTATATTTATGCAAAGATTTAAAGTCTTTCGGCCTCATGTGCATACACTCGTAACAAGCTTTTGGTATAGTAACCATTTTTTGGTAGTCATACATTTCTTTTAAATTCTTCCATAGATCTGTAGAATCTTTAGTAATAAGATATTTAGTTTTTAGATTGTCACGAAGATGGTGGCGAACAAAAATTATAGATTTCACCTTATTTAAACTAGTTGCCTTGTTTCTTTCTTTTATTGTGTCTCCCAGACAATTAGCATCTAGTGCCCATGACAAATAATTTCTTCTAGAAATATCAAGGACCTCGAATTCAAGTTTTGCAATATTGGTCATGGCAGCAGTATTAAAATAATAACAAGCGATATAAAATACGTATTAAGAGTATAACGATAATAATAGAAAAGTAGATAAAAGATATGGAAAGAATAAAAATAACAAGAAGAAAAATTTTAGAAGTAAGTACCTCAGTTGGTGGTTAGAGACCCGTACTGATAACATGATATAAAATTGATGAAAAAATTTACTCTTAACGATAGTATTACAACTTTGATAATAATAATACATTCTTGATAATAATATAAATAATAGAGAATAGGATGGACAAAATGATGATAATTAAACTAAGATAGAAAGGGGTTGAGAAGCAATGGGAAGATAAGTGAAGTTTATGATAGAAAGTAAGTATTTATAATTGGAAATGGAAGAATAAAAACTAATAAGTAGGATTAACTTAATAGGAAAAAATCAAAGCGATGTTTGGTAAAGGATAACCTTATATTTTTTAAAATAAAAAATTGATGAATTGAAAGAACAACAAATTGCTAGGAATTTATTTTTCTTTACAAATTCCATGAGTAATAATTGCTCAGGAACCTGATTTTTTCCCGCCTCCTTCACGCTTTACCCAAATGCATTTGTCAGGATTTTTTCCGTTGCTAATTTTTAAAGGATACGTAACCCCTTGCAATTTGCAAGGGATAAAACCTTCACAATTGTCCTCGTCCCAATAATGCATTTGTGAGGGGTTTTTTGGTCATTTTTGTGTGGGTCACGATATCCCTGACAAATTGTAACGTTCTCATGCTAAAATTAAGTATGTTGAACGCTTTATCTGGGTTGTGTAAAATACCCGTACTAAGTATGAAGGAGGCGGGAAAACCATATATGTTATCATTCGCTTAACTTAGGTGTAGAAAACTAATTCGATGATTCGCATAATAGTTAAGTTAACCACTTCCTAAGGAATCATCATTCCAAGAAGAAATGCGAGTGTGAAAAGTAAGGATACTTATGAGAAAAAAAAAAAAAGAAAAGGCTTAAGCTTATGTGCTAACCGACATATTACTCCACCTCCTCTCTATTCCACCGCCTCACTATTCCACTATCTTAGTATTTCTATTCCTAGTTGGATTGATAGTAGTTTAGACTAGTATAAATAAAGTGTGTCCCTTGTGTTTTTATCATAAGAGATAAAGTGGCATTTTTCGTTTCACAAATTCTTCATGGTAGGGAAGCCAGCGGTGCCTTACCGAAGATAGAGCTTCACTCTCTCCCGTACCTGTTTTCTTTTCTCACCTCCCTCCTCATCCTATAGATCGTCTTCAGGCGAGCCCACTGCTCCAGTTTTGCTGCCGATCTCCTCCACACGCGCCGCCACTCACCACCGGCAGCTGCGGCCTTTCTTCGCATGCGCCGTCTCCGGCCACCATCTGACGACGCGACTTCACCAACAGCATCACCAAGACATTTCAACCAAAGCCCAAAGGTTTTTCTGGCTTGGTCAAATTTCCCGGCGACCGGATTCCAACAAAGTACTGTTCCGGTGCGCTACTATTCATGGGACAGAGTTTCTTTTTACAGTATTCTTTTCTGTCTATTGTCTTTAAATTACAATGGCAGATGATACAGAAAAACCAACTGGTGGTGGTGTTGTCAACTCTACCGGTGACACTAGGAACTCCGATCATCCCTTTGTGCAAATTAGCTCAGTTAAATTGGATGGATATGATACCTATTTAGCATGGTCCTGATCCAGTTTACTCTTTATCCAAGCTAAGAAATTGCAGGGATATATTAATGGAGAAACAAAAAAACCGGAGGCATCTAGTTCAACGTTCAGTCAATGGGACTCTGATAATTCTCTCGTCATGGCTTGGCTTTTGAACTCTTTGCAAACACGACTTGCTAGACAGTACCTTTTCTTGGACACGGTTGCCAAGATTTGGAAAGCCGCTGAGCTTACCTATTCCTGCTCTGGACACGATGCTCAAATCTTTGACATTCGTTAAAAAATTCACAATACAAAACAAGGTGTTCTGACTATTGATCAATATTATCCTGAATTGGAGTGTCTCTGGCAGGAATTAGATTATTATCAAGCTTTTCAGGCAACTTGTCCAGCGGATGCCGACAAGTTCCAAACAACGATAGAAAGGAGCGGGTTTATGACTTCCTAGCTGGTCTGAATAGTGAATATGATCCGATAAGAGCACAGGTCCTTCGAAGTGTTCCTTTTCCAACGCGAGGTGAAGCTTTCTCTCAAGTTCAGCGGGAGGAAGGGAGAAGAAGTGTTATGCTTTATCAGCCTTCGCAAGAAAAATCAGGACTTACAGCTAGAGAGGCCCCAGAATCATTGCAAGTTAATGCTTCAGAACAACTTCACTGTGACTATTGTGGCAAGCCTAGGCATACCAAGGAACACTGTCGGAAATTACATGACCGACCAAATAGAGGACATCTAGGAAAAAGATTCCCTCCTAAAGCACAAGCACAGTTGTCTGATGCTGTTGAGCAATCTTCTGGCCCTTTGACTGAGGCTGTTGACTCTCTCTCATCTGTGGATATTCAGAGCTTAAAGCGTTTGGTTTCACAGCTTAGTACACCTTCTAGTTCTACCTCCAATTTTGTGCTATCAGGTACTGCTTTTACTGCTAAACTTGATTCATGAATAATTGATTCTGGTGCAAATAGACACATGTCAGGCTCTTCCCAAAATCTTTTTTCATAATTATTCTCCCTGTCAAACACCTACCAAGGTTCAGATTGCTGATGGGTCTTCAGCACTTGTTTCTGATTCAGGTTCTATTGTTTGTACCCCTAATATTGAGCTCTCTTCTGTCCTTCATCTTCCTCAATTTCCTGTCAATCTTTTGTCTGTTAGTACTATTACCAAAGCTCTCAATTGCAAAGTTGAATTCTTTCCTGATCATTGTGTTTTTCAGGACCTTCACACGGGAAAGACAATTGGCCGTGGTAGGGTGCAAGATGGCCTATATATGTTGGAGAGCGGCACAACTGGTGGTGCAACTAGTCAGGCTTTCTTGGGTAGAGCTCCATAAATCAATTCTGAAATCATGCAGTGGCATCGACGGTTAGGACATCCGTCATTTTTTGTTTTAGAAAATTATCCTAGTTTATTTTCCAAGACTCATTTGCTTCTCTCGTTTGTGATGCTTGTGAGTATGCTAAGCATACCAGAAACCGTTATCCTTTGAGTACAAATAAGAGTACCATTCCATTTATGACTATTCACTCTGATGTTTGGGATCCTACACAAATTCCTTCTTTATCTGGTGATCGATGGTTTGTTACTTTCATCGATTGTTATACAAGGCTGACATGGGTTTATTTACTCAAAGCTAAGAGTGATGTCTTTTCTTATTTTCAATCTTTTCACATGATGGTACTTACCCAATTTGGTGCCCAGATTTAGACCTGGCAAAACGGGTCGTGACACGACAACCCGACACGAACCCGACAGAAATTAGCAGGTATAGGTCAGAGATTTTCAACCCGTTTAGTTAAATGGGTCGACCCGACACGACACGAAAATTAGCAGGTCAGGTCGCGGGTTGACCCGCCAACCCGATAGGTACCTGTTTGTGACCCGATTATCTTTAGGGTATTGATACTTTACTGATTTAATATAAGACTTATTCAATATTTAAGGCTAAAGTTACTGAAATTATCCAAAAATATTTCTATAAATGCTTTAAAATATTATTATATTATGATTCTACAATTTATAATTTTCTTTAATATATGAGAAAATCTAATTATATACCTATTTGCTCAAAAAATACGCAAATAAAAAAATTTCAAACTAATTTTTAGGCTTGTTAGACTTAATAGGTAACCCGCGGGTCAACCCGAACCCGACACGATAATAAACGGGTTGGACACGACACGACACGATTATTAAATGGGTCGGGTCGGGTTGAAGATTTGGAACCCGATTACCTGTTCAACCCGACACGAACCCGACACGACAACACGAATTGCCAGGTCTACCCAGATTAAACCTTAAGAACTGATAATGGCACAGAATATATGGATGGGTGGTTTCAAAGATATTTAGAGTCTTATGGCATTCTTCATCAAACTAGTTCCCCTTACACTAGTGCTCAAAATGGTGTTGCCGAACGAAAAAATCAGCATCTTTTGGAAGTGGCTCGATCTCTTTTATTTACCATGGAATCTTGCAAAATCCTATTGGGGGTAATGTTGTTCTTACTGCAGCTTACCTGATCAATCGCATGCCACTTAGAGCCCTCAATTTTAAGACTCCTTTAGAGCTTTTACTAGGTAAGACTACCTATACTGTTCCCCCTAAAGTATTTGGTTGTGTGTGTTTTGTTCATACACGTCATGGTGGAAAACTAGATCCTCGAGCTCTCAAGTGTGTCTTTATTGGACATTCTCCAACCCAGAAAGGTTACCGATGTTACCATCCTCCTTCTCGCAAGTTTTTTGTAAGTATGGATGTCACCTTTAGAGAATCTGAGTCTTATTTTTCCTTCCATCCAAACACCTCCTGAGGGGGAGAGTAGTGATAACCATGAGGTGTTAACTCCTCCTGCTTCAGAAACTTTAGATGATTCTATTTTTTGGAGATTTTTACCCAAGGGGAGGAGCCTGTAGGTCATTTGGACAGACCTAATTTGTTGGTATACTCAAGAAAAAATGCTATGAAAGAGGCCATCATGCAACTGAGACCTGATTTGTTGATCCGCTGACAGGGCTGTGTTGGGGTCTGAATTGCTACATGTGCAAGTACAATTCATGCCTCAATTCTGGTTACCTAGTCAACAAACTCGATCTGGTTTGGACTCTACGTTTATTTGGATGTGTTTTACATTTATAAACATCTGAAAACATATAGATAAAGAAGGTAGAAGTTAAACGTTGTACGGATGTTCCCGTTTGGCTCTTGTCCGAGAAATCAATGAAGAAGAAGTTAAAAATTAGTACATATATAGCAGAAACATTATCAAAAAAAATTTGTCAAGAGTGAAAACAAAACACATATTTATTATTTATAACGAGGACAACTTGTATTATTGGAAACAACAAAAATAGAATTTCACGGACACAATTGAACATCAACATACCCTTATGTTTTTAAAAATAAAAACTTGATGAATTCAAGGGAAAACAAATCTTGGATGGTTATATCAGTGCTTGCGCTTGAGTACGACGGATATATTGGTGGGTGTTTGCATCTCGGCCAGTTTGTGGTAATTTTGGGAGAATTTGACGGAGAAACGTTCAAACACAGGCTCAACAATGTCTTCCCCAATATGTTGTTTGATGACTACCTCCATGATGGCTCTCACTATTGCTGAAACAAGTGATGCAACAGAGGCGACAGTGGGCTCCATGTTTGCCCTTGAATGCACATTCTCAAGTGTTTCGCTTGGGATGGCATAAATTCTCTCAAGGCTGAAATCTGCATTTCCTTGCAAGAATGCTTCAAGCTCCTGGATGGGTGGGTAATACATGGGTATGTTGAAAGCCTCCACCTTCTCCTGACTAATTAGTCCCTGTCAATTAATTGAAGACCAAGTGAGTGAATAATGAGTAAAGTAACCATACAAAAAAAGAGTTTATTATTAATTGGTTTTGTTTTAGTGGAAGAAATAGTGGGTAAGATATGTATCATCATAATAAACGCGCATCAGCTACTAGCTAGGCTATTAGCTTGTCAGTAGTAGTACCTCTTTAACCATATCCTGGAGGCAAGACCCCAGAGTGCCGTAGAATAAACCATGATAGTTTTGGGAGCAGAGGGCTCCGTGGGGCACACCAGGAATGGTGAAAATCAAAAGCCCTCCACCAACAATTTCTTGGGCCCTGGCATTTAGAAAATTCTGCAGGTCGCTCTGAAACTGAGCGGAATAAGCCTTGACAACTTGGGGTGAATGCCCATCGCAGTAGATGCTGTCCTTGTTCCATGCAGGAGAGTTGGGATCTGCAACCTGGTCAGGATTCTTGGAGAGCCATTGGAGTGCGTAAGAGGAATATCCAAGGTGGAGACTGGCTCTAGGGAGCACACGGGCGTGGAAATCCCCGGGGACTCCCGCACAGAAGATCGTTTCTTGGGAAGAGAATGGGAAAGCAGAGGGAAGATTCCTGAATAGAGTGTTGAAATCATTGTTTGCATGATCATTGAACAACACCTCAAACTCTGACTTATCATCATATTTGAGCCCTACTGCTTCTATGATGCTTTGCATTGCAACAAAAGTGTTGGGTCCAACGCAACACCCAAAATCAGCCACACGGAAAGTCTTTGGAATATTCTCTATGGGGAATTGCAGCCTCTCTTCAATGTCTTTCTTCACTGCTTTCATCGCATCTTCCACCACGGTCCTCTACGGAGCAATCAATCACGGACACCAATTAATTATTTTGCCTTTCTTTCCTTATAATGTGAACTAATACTGATAGCAAAAAAATCATCTGCATCTCCTCATATTTTAAGCAAGCATATATGTATATATGTGCATACCTGGAAGATGGAATTTCTGTAGTAGCTGTCTGGCCCATCTCCACCAGTCATGTTATAGGCCACTGCACTTGTCTCTTGCTGCCTTCCCATCTCTCTCTTTTTGATTCAAGTCTGCCTTTAGGCTAAGTTAACCTCTTAGTGACCAAGGATCTGTTGGTTAGCAAATGAAGCTCTACCTAGTTATTCTGTGCCAATGATTTCTTACTTCTTGGACACCACCCCCTATATATAGACAGACTCTGTGGGATGCCTGTGCCACAAACAAACATAATCAAGTAAAAAAATAAAGTGATGGTTTTCATGTGCATATTGTATTATAATCACGTAGTAGATCTCAGGCACACATTTTATGAACAGGGCTTGTGCTTATCTCTCGTCTCCTCTTCTTTTAATTTTTTTAACGCCTGCCAAGTCCTCCCGCATGGTCAAGTATTGGCAACTCATCAATCAACATTTATATTTTATTTGCAGCTGCATGCATAAATAACTGTAGTCGGTGCCAGCCTATCTCGTAAGCCACATATTATAAAACCAGTCATCAACAGTGGGGATCACTTCTAATATGTATATGAATCTAACCGGAACCTTCTCCTTTAATCTACATATATAACAATAAATTTAAGTTCACTAATGCAGTTTGGCCATCCATAGAAAAACACTTCAAGCTTAATGCCTCTCGCATGCCAAGCAGTGGTGTGCTTCATTATATATCTTTCTGGATCTCCTTCATTATACAATAATTTCTTTCCAAGATTCAAGCGAATTAGCGGTAATGCTTTTTGACCAACCCCATGTTCAATCCTGTAATTGTACAGTGATAGTGAAACGCCCCGACCCGTATTTACCGTACACAGTAAACACGTGCCGGAACTGTGACAACCCAACCCAACATGACTCAGCATACAGTGTATACAACAAATATCCGGGCTCAACAGCCCATAATAAAAACAACAAAAATAACTCATCACGGCCCAATGGCCCAACAATGACAAAGTATGCACAGCGGAAGACTTTAAAACTCACAAAGACACTGTATGCCATACTGATGCAAACTATGGATCCAAGCCCGTCCAAGGGATAACGCTGCAGCCTGTCTGGAATGCACCAAGCCTGTACAACAAACAACTCATCCTACGGGATGAAAGCCCGCAGGTGAGGGGTGAGTCCGAAGTGCTCACGACAATGGAAAGACGATCAATATGGACACTAAAAATTACTCAAGTCCAAAAATAAGTAAAAACCGACCCAAAGACTCAAATAAAATCCATTATCCAATTTTTATCTTTCCGGGCCCCGTCACGGATAAGCTAGTGGTCAAACCTGGTTATCAACAAATTCCGGGTGTCAGACCAAATCCAGGGATCGACATCCCAAAAATACGAACCCAGGGATAGACATCCCAAAAATATATCACGGGATAGACATCCCAGGCATAGACATGCCAAGCATAGACATGCTTATCAAGTAACCCAGGTCAAGGCCACCACGAAACAGTT
>JAKUCV010003823.1:0-19999 GCA_028386065.3 Turnera subulata
AGGCAAAAGTTAGGACAAGCCTGCTAGATTGAAAACCCGAAAGGGCAGTCTAGGCAAAAGTTAAGGCCAAAAGGAAATTGGGGATAGTAGTCAATGACAAGGCGCGTCCATGGGGTAGATGACTTCATTTTCAAGATGATTCATTTGGTTGGTCATGAACGAGCATCTAGGCACATCTCCTCCATCTGCTTTTGAAGGGGATATCCACGTGTCCATTGATTTTGCTTTACGAGTCTTCATCCGTCAAACCTTTTTCAACAAAAAGTGTTCACCCCTGGGGCTTTAGGCAAAGATTGAAATGAGTGGGTTCATGGTCGTTAGGCGTCTTTTCCTTTGAGATTTTTGTGTTTTTGATGGGATAGCTCGCTTTTTCTCAAGTTGCTTAACTTTCACCTTAGCTTGGATGGCTTTCAATAATCATGCATCGTACTAGAGACACTTGTATTCAAACGCAACATAACATTGGTCGACAAGCACTTGCATCCATGCATGTAGAAGTAGAGAGCACTTGCATTAAAGAAGTAAACACATCATTTAGAGTTAAGGGCACTTGCATTTGAACATGTCTTGTAAAAGGAGAAAGAACTCATCCCCAAATGCATCATCCAAACACATCATGTAGAAATAGTGAGCACTTGTACAGTTAGGAAGCACATGCATACAAGGAGAAAGGAGGGAAAGAAAAAGGAAGATGAGAGAGAGAGAAAAATGAGAGAAAAATAAAAGAAGTGAATGAGAAAAGATCAAGGGAGAGAGCGAGGATTAGAGAGAAAGGGGAGAAACAAGAAAGAGAGGAAGAAAGAAAGGGAATATGAGAGAGAGAGAGAGAAAAAGAAAAAATAAGGGGAAGAGCGAGGGGTAGAGAGAGAGAGATAGGGGAAGAGAAAATAGGAGGAGGAGAAAGCGAGAGAGAAAAGGAGAATAAGATAGAGGAGAAGAGAGAAAAGGGAAAAACATGTCACATGCACTTGCATCCGAAAACAAACATGTAAAAGCTAGGAACACCGTCATGCATTTGAAGAAATATACACATTGTAGACATGCTCATGCATCATTTATATATAGAACATAGATTCCTTGGCAAGGCAGACTTAATTGAGAGGAAATGATCAACAGAGGTGACAACATCAGAAATTCGGTACTTGATGTAGACTTACACTTCCCACGGTTGATGGCTAGAGGGGTAAGGCATGCCTGGATCTTTAGACGACGTTATCTGTAGAATGACGGGCATGCCATGCCCCACACCTGAGACATAGATCACCTGTAGACTCTAGGGGCACGGCGGCTCCTAGCTTCTGATGTTAGTAATTGATGTGGGGCATTCTCGACGAGGTGTAAGGCCCGGTCTTTGTGATGAGATGTAAGGGGCATCCTACCCCGCTTTGTTTGATTTCTAGGGGCATTCTAGGGCCCACTGCTGAGATCACATTTAGATGATGCTGGGGGGCATCATGCCCCACCTCGAGGAAATCAAACCAGGGGCGGACGCCCCTACATAAAAAATAGAACCAGTGAGAGTTGCTAGGGGCAGATGCTCCTGAAATAGATGAAGTTCGTGAGAGTGGCCAGGGGCAGATGCCCCCAGATAGGAGAGAAGTCGATGGCAGTTGCTGGGGGCAGATGCCCTATTAGTAAAGGAGTTTGAGGAATAGACATCCTAGAGACAACATGAGAGAACACTGAAGTGATGTAGACGAAGCGCGGGATGATTCCCGTTAACTTTTGGGACCAGGAAAATCCCAAAAGAGTTGAAGATGTGAAGCCCTGGTTGGGAGGGTGGAAATATCCCTGACTCCTATGGGGGAGTGATAAATGCCCTAGTTAGCATAGGATGATCCTATGTTAGTGACTTTTGGGACCAGGAAAATCCCAAAAGAGTTGAAGTTGTGAAGCCCCGGTTGGGAGGGCAGAAATATCCCTGACTCCTATGGGGGAGTGATAAATGCCCTAGTTAGCATAGGATGATCCTATGTTAGTGACTTTTGGGACCAAGAAAATCCCAAAAGAGTTGAAGATGTGAAGCCCCGGTTGGGAGGGTGGAAATATCCCTGACTCCTATGGGGGAGTGATAAATGCCCTAGTTAGCATAGGATGATCCTATGTTAGAGACTTTTGGGACCAGGAAAATCCCGAAAGAGTTGAAGATGTGAAGCCCCAGTTGGGAGGGTGGAAATATCCCTGACTCCTATGGGGGAGTGTTAAATGCCCTAGTTAGCATAGGATGATCCTATGTTAGCGACTTTTGGGACCAGGAAAATCCCGAAAGAGTTGAAGTTGTGAAGCCCCGGTTGGGAGGGTGGAAATATCCCTGACTCCTATGGGGGGAGTGATAAAACCCCTAGTTGGCATAAGATGATCTTATGCCAGCGGTTCTCGGGACCAGGAAAATCCCGAGAGAGAGGAGACGAGTTGATCACGAACCTTGAGACGATTCTTGAGGTGGAACATGCGATGTTCCAAACATCAGTTCGCCATACTCACATTCATGGTCCAAATTTCGGTTGTTCTTTTACGTTGCTTCGTCCTTAAACTTTAAAGACTCATCAACGAGGGGCATCTGTGAACACCCGAATTTGACCCATGAAAATTTATACGTTTTAGTAATTAGGTCCCTCATGTACGAAGAAGTGATTTAAGTCACATTAGGGACCGGATTGCTAAAATGTATTACATTCTATGAGCTTGGGCCTTATTTATGTATTGAAATCTAATTTGGGTTGGAGATAGATATAAGAGCCCAATTTAGTAAAATATAGATGTTCTCCAGAGTTGTACAAGCCCACTAACACCTTGGTTGCAGGCAAATTTAACTCTGATTTTCGTGAGAGATCAGAGTTAAATCATTCCTTAAATAGCAAGAGTGTTTTTGGTATGATTTAGGCTTAAAATAGGAAGAGGGTGTGTGATTAATTGATTGGGAGATGTTTAGGGGGAGTAGTAATCAAGAAAAGAGAATATTCTGGGCAATCTAGGGGTTGATTACGCGGTAAGATCAATCAGGGAGGAATTAGGGGAGAATCCGGAGCAAAAATGGAAACTGCGGTGAAAACGCGTAGGCGCGGGCGGTCATCTCGAGATGACCGCCGGGCCTAGGCGGTCATGTGTGGATGACCGCCATGACATGGCTGTCATCTCATGATGACCGCCGGCCATGGCGGTCATGGGTGCACTGGAACGCGTTTTCTCCCCGATTTTCGACCGAGATTCGATTCTACGCGTTTTTGGTCCAGATTTTCGGCCATTATTCTGATCATTAAGATGTTCCACGACCCTAGGCAGCCCAGAACACTATAAATAATACCCTCTCCCTTCACTTCAAGGGACACGCATTATTACACACATACTCTTCCTAAAAGCTTTCAAGCTTGGAGAAACTCTACCTCTCCAAGCCCAGAATTAGTTCTATAGGCGAAGCTCTGGAGAAATCTCGTGGGTAGCATCATCTAATCATGGCAGCAAGTGAAGAATCAAGAAGAGATCCAAGATAGAGTTGAGGTGCGGAAAGAAGCTAGGCGTAAGGCGAAACCCGAATCAAGGAGCTAGAGGAGGGCTGCAAGAGGTAATTCTGATCCTTTTCTTTCTGTTGTGATGCTGATGTTGATGATGATGTGATTGTTGTGTTTCTGATGTAAGAACTACGTGGGCTTTGAAGCCGGTCGCCGGGGTACGTAGGTGGTTTCTAGTGGTGGAAACTCAAGCCCAATCTTCTTCTCATCCCCTTCTTTTTATTTTCAGTTCTTGATTGGTTTTGGTGAACACACTCACCCACTTGCACAAGGCATACAAAAACCTTTAGTTGCACAAGATTTCGCCCCAACATGGATGGGTGCCTAACACCTTCCCATCCATGACGAATTCCCGGGTCCATTATCTTTGGTTCGCTAAACCGGTTGCCTAAATGGAGTCACATGAAGGGGTTTTCCCAAGTTTTAGTCCCTTAATAAAACTTGGGTGGCGACTCCAAAGATAATGGATGACGATTATGAAGAAGGTGTAAGGAAAAGGTGAATAGGCCCAAGTGATTTTGGGTCGGGTATTCACACATTCCAGACAGGCTGCGGCGTTATCCCTCGGATAGGACTCGAATCCATAAGTTGCATCATGTGTCGCATACAGTGTCTTTGTGAGTTATTAAGTCTTCCGCTGTGCTGTTTATTGCTATTGTTAGGCCATTGGGCCGGTTGTATTATTGTTGATGTTCCCGGGGTTCGGGTGACTTGTTTATGATGTTGGGATGTTGGGCCAGACGTACTTTTGTTATTTGCTATTAAGCCAGTTTTCTGTTGTATACGTTGTATGCGATGCATTTGTTGAGTCGGGGTATTACTGTTCCGACACGTGTTTACTGTGTATGGTAAATACGGGTCGGAGCGCTTCATTTTTGGTAGCGGAGCTGGCGGTCGGTCCTTGGGTGATTGTTTGCTTATTTGCTGTGCATAGCTCGCTCCATATGTTTATTATTTTGCATTTATGTCATTTAGTTAGTACACGATGGATCTAGTCGAGGGACGCCAGCTTGCCACAGAACATTCACATAAGAGGTAATTGATGCCATAAACTTGCAGAAATATAAATATTATTAAAATTAATAATATTAATATTACATTATCATTATTATTTTAAATATTCATCTCCTTGGTACAACATTGACCCTGAAGCTATTGGGGTCATTGTTAATGTTAACCCTGATACTATCGTTCCACGAGAACCACATGCCGCCCGTGTTGTTCTGGCCAGGAAGCTTGAGCCGGTTTGCTGGAGGGAACCGAAGTGGGATGACACCGTGATCGTCTTCAGTTTGCCACTGGGTCTTCGTGAGAAGAACCATGTTGGGCTTGTACTGGTTCTTTAGATCTCTCAGGATACGCAAAAACTCCTGGGAACGCCTAGCGATTCCTCTGCAGTTCCACACCAGCAGTCGGGCCTTTGGCCAAGTTGGGGGTAACCGAGTTACTCTGGGCATGCTTTGGGCAGTCATCGAGAGCTGGTAGTAGATGTCTTGGTCCAGGAAATGGCAAGTGGGCTCTAGGTTGAATTCCTGAAGTCTTTCAGAAATGAAAAACATGACGAAATTGGCCGAGCCGTAAAAGGAGGTCCTTAGGGTGCTTTGGTCCTCTAGGAAGAACGTCTCTTCCATGGGCGTGACAAAGAACCTCGACGAGAGTTTGTCGACGAATACCAGACGAGGCATCCTGCCGAGCTCGTTCAGTAGTTCCTCTAGACGTTCGTTGATCAGGCTGTAGGCCAGCCGATTTCTTCTGCCTAGGGAGGCACCTTCGACGAAGAAGACGGATGATGGAGCAGGCTTCGTGTTTTGGACGCGTTGGTGTTTTGTTTTTTTGAGTATTGTGGTTTCTTTTACCTTAGCGTTTTGTTTGCTTTAAGATGCTTTATGGTTTCGCTTTCCACCGTTTCGCCTTTTATAGAAAAAAAAAAAGATTTTCTATTTTTCAAGGTATAGCCCCCACATGTTTTCGGAAAGTTTTAAATATTTTTCGGTGATGGAAAAAGAGGATTCCCTTCACAAAACTCCAAACCATTTTCATTCTTCAAGGTGTTGCTTTTTGAGAATTTTGTCGTTGCCTCATTTATTGTTTCATCACTTTGTGTGATTTGGGCTACAAACGCAAGTGTTTTTCAGCCCCTTTCCATCTCACAATTTTCTTTCGCCCTGGCTATCTTGGCATTTCTTTTATGGTTTTTTTTCTATATTTTCTACATTTTTTATCACATGCATCTGTGACCGTTGTGGCTAGATTGATGGGACCATACCTCGAGTGGAGTGCATGTGCAACAAGGTTGCATCTATTTGGACATCGTGGAGAGATACGAGACCTGACAGACGTTTTTGGCTCATGCGGAGTTTGTGAACAAGTGGATGTTGTTTCTTCGAGGGACACAGGACGTGCTCGTGATCATCGCCTTGCGAGTTAACGGATGTCTTTTTCACGAGGGAAATCAACGTCACTGTTAGCTGTGCATGTTACGTTTCTCGGGATCGAGGATGTTTACGACTGATATGAGCGTTGATCATGAAAATATGTTTTTGTTTTAACTTCTTTATGTTTTGGTTTTGTTAAACGAGTTTTGTTTTTAGCTTTTTTATGTTTGATTTATATCCTTATTGTTGATTTTTGTTCTGCTTTGAGATGTTTTGTTTTTCTGTTTAACATGAGATTTCGTAACATAAGAGTTTTGATTTAAAAAGAAAGCTTGTTTTATTTATTTCATAACGTTTTTACAACGGAGAAGAAGTACTCTAAGGAGTTACTTGCTTCTCAAGGTCTTTTACAAGCTTTTGTATGTTTTTCACGTGAGGAAAGAGTTCCGCACATGCCAGTTCTATCTGAATCACCGCCGAGCTGACCTTCCTCAGTGAGACGTTCAGCTGCAATAGTGTCTGCAGTGGAGTGCTGCTTTCAGCCGTTGCCTTGCCCATCCTATCCTCAGCTTTCTTGTTGGCACGCTTCTTTCGCTGTCTTGGGGAGACCACCATATCTTCCTTCAGACTGATGGTGTCTGTCTTGAATCGCTTCTTGGTAGGTTCTTCATCGGAGCTTGTCGGGAAAGCATTACCATCGATATAGCTATTATCCTCGGAGTCTGAGGTGGTTCTTGTTCTTAGTGGAGAGTCCATGGCTGAGAGTGAGTTCTCAGTTATGAGGTTCAGTTTATATAAGCGGAGGAGATGCCGCTTAAGGGTATAAGCGGTATCTCGTGTTGAGTTTGGACAGCTGGAAGAGTGTACCAGAAGTTTATCGTGGTAGGACCCACGGATAAGCCAAGGAATTTCGGGGACGAAATTCTTTTTAAGGTGGGTAGAATGTAACAGCACGGGTAAAAATTTGGATTTTTACCGAGACTGTAAAACTCGTTATACAGTGATTTAACTTTGAATTTAATCTTGGGTAATTAATTCAAGGTAAATCAAGCGTCGATTTTCGAAACCGAGTCTTTTTCCCGCGCTCGGTATTTTTCGGACCTAAGTTGGTATTTTTCGGGTCCCGGAATCCTCAGAAAAATCAGGTTAACCGTGATAGAGCAAACTAGAAATATAATTAAATGGGTACATCAGTTATTTTCTGGTCCGGACTGGACACGCCTGCATAATTGAGGCGGCTCAACTATGCAAGGCTGCCGCCTGTGTCGCCCGTGATGCACCTGCTATTTCTTCCTGCTAAACCTTGCTCCCTGCATGCTTTTGCACCCAGTACACCACCATCATCTCTTCTTCTTCAAACCCAGCTCATTCTCCCTGCCCTGCAAAACCACCTACTGCAAACTTCACAAAACCATAAAAAGAAAAGAAAAAAACTAACAAAACACACACATACCAAACCAAAACTATGACGTTTTGGACAACACCCCACCCCACCATTTTCTTTTTCCTCTCTTCTTCCCTCTTCCCCATGACCCGACACCAACCACCACAGCCGATGCCTCCTCTTCCTTCCTTCCATGCTCGCCGCTGCTTCCTCCTGCTGCTGCTGTTGGCCGTGCCGCTGTCGCTGTCGCAGCGCCATCGTTGCAGCCGAGCCGGGCCATCGCTGCCGCTTGCCACCACCGTCACCTTCTCTCTTGCAGTCGTCGCCCCCCCCCCCGCTCCTACTCTCCTCCACCTCTGCCGCCGACAGTAGCCCACCACCGTCGCCTCCTCGCCTGCACACGACGCCGCCGCGTCTCGCCCCGTCAGCTGTGCCGCCATCGCCTCCGTTCCCGTGTCGTCTCCTTTCCGTTTTGCTCGTGTCGTCACCGCCAAGCTTCCAAGGTGAGCAAACCCGCTCACGGTTATGGATGACCCAACTGGTGCGGGTTGGCCGGGCGTGGTGGTCTATGTTGGTGCTAGGTCAGGCCTTGGCGGGCCTAAGCTTGGGCTTTAGCCTTGGTCCAGGCCTTGCACCTGTGAAACGCCCCGACCCGTATTTACCGTACACAGTAAACACGTGCCGGAACTGTAACAACCCAACCCAATAAAGCCCAGCATACAGTGTATACCATAGATATCCGGGCTCAACAGCCCAACATAAAAAACAACAACAATAACTCAACCGGCCCAATGGCCCAATAATATCAAATGATTGCACAGCGGAAGACTTAATAACTCACAAAAACACTGTATGCGACACTGATGCAAACTATGGATCCGAGCCCTGTCCAAGGGATAACGCCGCAGCCTGTCTGGAATGCACCAATCCTGTACCACAAATAATCCATCCTACGGGATGAAAGCCCGCAGGTGAGGGGTGAGTCTGAAGTGCTCACCGACGAAGGAAAGACAATCAATATGCACACTAAAATTACTCAAGGTAACCACAGGCTAAACAGCCAAACACACCAAAACAAAGACTCGACCTAAAACCGGTCCAAGACCAAAAAGACTCAAATAAAATCCAATTTTCAATTTTATCTTTTCGGGCCCCGTCACGGATAAGCTAGAGGTCAGACCTAGTTATCAACACATTCCGGGTGCCAGACCAAATCCAGAGAACCCAGGGATCGACATCCCAAAAATACGAACCCAAGGATAAACATCCCAAAAATAATCACGGGATAGACATCCCAAGCATAGACATGCTTATCACAAGAACCCAGGTCATGGCCACCACGTAACAGTCTTAAACCATCGAGTCGTACCACTACTTACCACGCGATAATTATATTATCGTCATCAAAATCAAATCGTAGGGATCGACATCCCTAACCAAGATACCGGGATAGACATCCCTATCCAAAAATTAAGGATCGACATCCTTTCCACAATTTATTATTAATCCATTTTATACTTATTCCAAAAGACACAGAAAATCAACACGGGGATAAACATCCCAAAAATACCAAATCAAAATACTGGGATAAACATCCCGACAACAATCACAACAAATGCAATCATCAACAGTGCAATAAACATCAAGCACAATAACCGAGTAATACAAGCACATATTGAAGGAAATCCATCCTTACCTTGGCCGATTACTCAACTCCGGAAACAATGACCGGTCCGACGCCGGCTCCTCGGGAAACTGCCCGACATCAAATCCTATCCAACAAAACAACATATACACATAAATGCACATAATCGGTATACTATGATGCCAGTACTGCGAATTAAACCCATCCCGGTTCATATCCGTTATTATTATCTTTTACCGAAAATATTATACCGTTCGTATATCCGAATATAATTTCGGCACCATACTTTAATTAAAACTCTTTTAAAAATATTTTCATAAATTAATTATATTTTTCCCAAAATAATAATTACCATAATTTTTTGGAAAATATAACATATGTATATATATATTTCCAAGATATTATATTTAATAAAACTATTTACCATAATATAATTACTAAATATTATTATATTAAGAAAACTATATTTCTAGAAAAATTAGTCATACGAAATTACTTCCTAAAAATAAATTCGTATTAATAAATATACCCATATACATTTTCCCTAAGACAAAATACATTTTCCAAACCATTATAATATCAAAATATTACCTAAGTATTTTTATTTTTTTTCAAAGGTAATCAGTTACCATATTTTTTTCCTAGGGTGATAATATTCCAGAAAAATATATTTCCATAATATATTCAGAAATATAACCGTTTATGTGTATTATATATATATATATATATATATATATTCCATTTTATTATTTATTTTATTATCAAGTTATTAAGCAGACTGGGCATGAACAGTGGACCATTCAAGCCCATGCCCAAGCCAAAGTTTCGGCCCAACACCCAGCCCACACACATAACCCACAAACACAGCCCAAAATAAACACAACCCACAACCCACAAAACTCAGCCCATACCCTGAAAACCCACTAACCAACGGGTCAACCCGCCTAACCATGACCCGTACTACACATCCAGGTTGTCAACATAGGCGGGCTCACCTTGAGCAGGCGGGGCGGCGACGAAGCAGGGGAGCAGTGCTGACGGGAGGCGAGGCGCGATGGCTGCACCAGCGTCGTGTGGCTGTCAGCAGTAGTGAGCTTGCACCGCGGAGGCAACGGCGTCGGGTTGCCGCGAGTTGGGTCTGCTGCAGCTTGGAGGAGCGGCGGTTGCTCATCGTTGGTGGAGGTCGTCGCTGCAGCAGAGATCGGCGACGAGCTCGGTACTGCTTCATCAGGCGGCGGCTGGCTTGTTGCAACAGCGGGGAACACGAAGGAGGAACGGCGGGCGGCGGCGATGGGCTGGTGTCGACCTCGGGTCGCACGCGAGGAGGGAGGAGCTGGGTTTTGTGGCGCGACGGGAAGGCAAGGAAAAGAGGAAAGGTGGAAGGAGGAGGGGCTGGTCACGGGTTTGGTGGCCGGCAGCGGTGGCTCGGGTGTTTTTGGTGGCGATGAAGGTGGAGAAAAATGAAGAAAAAAAAGGAGATGGGAAGGGTGTGTGTGTGTATATGTGTTTGTATATTTTTTTTTCTTTCCTTGCAGGAGAAGAGCAGATCACCGGCATCTCAAGCCTTTCACAGGCTCAATAGGAGGAAATCGTCACGGGCATCACAGGTAAGCGTCTGCTAAGCCCAATCATGCAGATAAACCGTGTCCGGATCGGACCAGAAAATAACTGATACCCCCATAGTTATTTTCCGGTGTGATTTTTCCAAGAATTTCGGGACCCAAAAAATACGACTTAGGCTCGAAAAATCCACGGAAAAATCGCTAGCGCGGGAAAACCCTCGGTTCCAAAAAACAACGTCCGATTTACCTTGAATTAATTACCCAAGATTAATTCAACAGTAAATCACGGTAAAAAGACTTTTACAGTCCCGGTAAAAATCTAAAATTTTTACCCGGGCTGTTACAACCTGGGTTGGACCTCCTTGGGTTGACCTGGACTGAATGTTTGACTTGGGGCTTGGACTTGGGCTAGCACTATTTGGCCCAGTCCGGATTTAATAAAAAAAATCTGGAAAAAGAGGAATATATATTTAATAAAATATATAATCCTGGAAAAATAATATAGCTTATATAAATTATATTTTTTGGAAATAATTAATTTGGTATACCTAGTATATGGTTATGTTTTAGGAAATAATTACATAGACATATTATTTTGGAAAATTAAGGTAATTATGTTATGGTTATTTTAATAATAATATGGTAAGTATGAGTTATAGTATTTTGGAAAATATATATATGAAGTATATGAATATGTTTTACTGGAAAAAAATAAAATGATATCACTAACATCATTTTGAGAAAATGTAATTATAATATGAATTTCCTTTGAAAAATTATTATAAGAGTAAATAATTTTAGAAAAGGGGTATATATATTATGAAAATGTTTTGGAAATAAATATGGTATTGTATATTCTGGGGAATATTTCACTAAGTATATATAATAATACCTTTTTGAAAAAAATAAAATAATAATATTTGGTAATTATATTTTGGCAAGTATAATAATTCTATGGAGATGATGACGCATAACCAAGGGGGGTTTAATTTACAATTAATGGCATCATAGTATACCAATTATGTACATTTATGTGAGCATATTGTTTTGTTGTATAGGGTTTGATATCGGGCAGTTTCCCGAGGAGCCGGCTTTGGACCGGATGATGTTTTCAGAGTTGAGTAATCGGCTAAGGTGAGGATGGATTTCCATCGATATGTGCCTATATTACTCGGTTGTTGTGTTTGATGATTGTTGCACTGTTGAGTGTTGCATTTGCTTTGGTTTGATTCGAGATATTTATTCCAGTGCCTTGATTGATTTTGGGATGTTTATCCCCATGATTTGATTTTGAGATGTTTATCCCCGTGCATTGAGTTTTTGGATATTTATCACTGTGTCTTTTTGGTATAAAGTATAAAGGATTAAATAATAAAATGTGATAAGGATGTCGATCCTTGGTTTTGGATTGGGATGTCAATCCCGATGTTTTAGTTAGGGATGTTGATCCCTGAGATTTGGTTTTGGGATGATGATGATATAATTGTCACGTGGTAAGTAGAGGTACGACCAGATGGTTAGAGACTGTTTTGTAGTGGCCATGATCTGGGTTACTTGTGATGGGCATGTTGATGCCGGTTTGATTGGGATGTTGATCCCTGAGTTTGTTATTGGGATGTTGATCCCGGGTTCTTTTTGATCTGGCACCAGGAACAGGTTGATAACCTGGTACGACCCTAGCTTATCCGTGACGGGGCTCGGAAAGATAAAATTGGAAATTGGATTTTTGTTTAAGTCTTTTGGGTCTTAGACCAGTTTTGGGTCAAGTCTTTTGATTTGGTATATTTTGGCTGTTGTGCCTGTTTTCGACCTTGAGTATTTTATAGTGTTGCATATTGATTGTCTATCCATAGTTGGTGGGCACTTCGGACTCACTCCTCACCTGCGGGCTTTCATCCCGTAGGTTGAGTTATTTGTGGTTCAGGTATGATGCATTCCAGACAGGCTACGGCGTTATCCCTCGGACAGGACTCGGATCCATAAGTTGCATCATGTGTCGCGTACAGTGTCTTTGTGAGTTATTACGTCTTCCGCTGTGCTGTTTATTGCTATTGTTGGGCCATTGGGCCGGTTGTGTTATTGTTGATGTTCCCGGGGTTCGGGTGACTTGTTTATGATGTTGGGCTGTTGGGCCAGACGTACTTTTGTTATTTGCTGTTAAGCCAGTTTTCTGTTGTATACATTGTATGCGGTGCATTGTTGAGTCGGGGTATTACTGTTCCGGCACGTGTTTACTGTGTATGGTAAATACGGGTCGGGGCGCTTCACCTTTATTGAAATAATTAAATCCAATAATTAGTTTTGTAATAATTTTATTAGAATATTAATATTCCAATAATTATTTATACAATTATTAATTATTAATTTTTTTCATTATAGGCCAATAGGCCAACACACATTGGTTTTTGTAAAAAATTCCTAAAATGCCAAAACATATTTCCTCTACAATTTATATTTGGATGTCTGTAAAATTTTTTGAACTTTGATTTACTCTTTGAAAGTTACTTTGGAATTCAGTTTTTAAGTCAAATAATATTTTTTAAATTCGTTATGAAGAATGAAATAATTATTGTTGCTAAAACTATACTCCCTCAGTTCTGTAATATAAGACGTTTTACCTATTTACACACCCCTTAAGAAACTCATTAAATACACTTAATGTTATTAACTATTATTACTCAAATGACCAAATTAACCTTAAATTTGATACATAAAGGATAGATATGGAACAAATAAAGGATAAATATAAAACAAATAAATTTAATTTCCTTTATATTAGGTTTTTGGGGGTCTATCAGTTCATGCATTAATGCATGACAAAATCAAGCGAGACAGATAGTGCAGGTACAAAGAGAATTGCAAAATGTTGTTGGAACATTGAGAAACAGTAATTAATAATGTTTTTAAAAATTACAAACCATACACCATTTGGATAACTTTGTTTGTTTTTGTGTTGAAGCCCCAAAGCTATTATTCATGTTTTATTTGGCAATCTGTTTCCTACACAACATAACATGGCATATGCAATATCTATTTTAGACTTGTTCTTACTTCTTAGTTTGTGTATTTCTAAGCTAAGTGAACACTACATACATAGAATTTCATATTCTTTAGTCCGATTTATTGCTAACCAACTGTGATGGTCCCAATGTATGCCTCCTTCAAGATCGCACCATCTAAATCTATCGCAGCTAACTGGGTAAACAAATCTGCTGCTAGTAATCCTATCAAAGAGGATTCTAATAAAAGACTTGAATCCTTTTACAGATAAAGAAAGGTAAAGTTCTACAAGTCTTGAAATGAGGCTTAAACACAGGCCTTTGAAAACCTAAATCTATTTGCACTAAGTTTTTTACAACGGCAAGAAATTCTTCTAGCGAAACCTGAAGCACATGACAATCGAATTCCTCAAAAATCACCATGAGTAGCACAATGGATAAAATGAGCAAAAAAGAGAATACACTACCACTACTTGTAATCCACAACCACAACTCAGCGATTAGCAGCATCTTTACATCCACAACTCGGTCATCTTCCATAGCCTTTAAGGGGAACCGCCGGATGGGGAAGGCTTGGGTGTTGGGTGAGGATGGAGAAGGTTAGAGGGGGTGGTGTCGTGGGTGGGGATGGTTCAGCCGGGTAGATCCTAGATGAAAAGGCAAAGCAACCCACGGTGGGAGACAACAATGAAGACGTGGTGGTGGTTTAGATCCATCAGCATAAAGCCCCATTAAACTTTCTATAATGGATAAAAACTCTCTATAAGGTGTAAAAAACTCAACCAGAGTTAAATAACCCAAAACAAATTTAAACTAAATGATAGATTTATTTGGGAACAATTATTTATCCGCAACAAGAAAGGAAAAGCATAAAAGGTTGAAAAAAAGGAAACATGAAAAGATCTACTTTACACTAAGGCAATAATATTTTGTGCACCCATTATGATGTACTAATTATTAGTTGCCAGATTGGTGAAGGCCCCTCCACTTTACTTTACACCAAGACACTTATATTTGTGTATCTCATTATTGGTATACTAATGGTTCATTCCAACAATTATTAAAATCCTAAATTCAAGTAGATCGATATCTATCTATTATATATATATATATTAATAGTAAGATACAACTAAAAAAAAAGTATTTTAGAAATGACACTTGGTAGTGAGAGAATACAAATAAAACATCTGGCTTCATATTATACTCACTCTCCTTCTGTACAACAAAACTATAAAAAAACATAGTTATGGATGTTTTTATGTTTTTTAAAAGATGATAATAAGATGATAAGATCTTAGAGTAACTTTTCAATTATATTGATTACGTTTTTTAAAGCATTTTTATCATTAATATATTTTTTTAAAAAATAAATATCAATATATTAGGTGACTATCAATGAAAGATTTTTGAAATTTTTTTACTAATATAATAAGATATTCAAATTCCACGGCGTGTATTCCACGGGTGTGTACTAGTTGCTCTAAAAGGTCAAAGTTCATCTGTATTATAATGCTTAGAGTTTATATTTTAAAATTTCAAAAGAAACATGGGTAATTTAAGGTATTTTTTTAGTTAAACCCTCACACTTAGACAAGATGTACTTTCTACTTTAAATTTGGGTAAGTTGTTTTCACTCTTTAATTGAATTAATTTATTCTTTTTTTTTTTTGCCTGATTTGGCTAAGTCCGGTTTGACAAACAAAAACAATCCTTAAGCTTACTTTAGGAGAAACAAATACACAATCATTAAAGGGACTAATGCCTTTTTTGGTACCTGTATTGCTCCTGATTATCACAATTCATACCTGTGTTTCAATTTGGTCACATTTCATCCCTCAATTAAGTCGGATTTGCCTAATTTGGTTATTTTGACCGTTTTACCCCTTAAATCAATGACATGTGAGTTTTTTTACCCGGGTTCTTCACCTAACCGACTCGAAACCTGGTGGATACCTAAAGCCTAACCGAAACCTGACCTAAACCAGACAATCTTTATTATTTTTACTTTTCTTTTACTTTATTATTTTTTTTCAAAACTTTTAATTCTAAAAGTAGATATTTCTTTTCGTTCTAGTAATCTGCAATCTATTTTTAGTTCTAAAAATAGATATGAAGCGCCCCGACCCGTATTTACCGTACACAGTAAACACGTGTCGGAACTGTGACGACCCAACCAAATAAAGACCAGCATACAGTGTAAACAAAAGATAACTGGGCTCAACAGCCCATAATAGGAAAACATCACAAATATCAAAACCGGCCCAATGGCCCAATAATAGTAAAAACATGCACAGCGGAAGACTTATTGTAACAGCCCGGGTAAAATTTTTGATTTTTACCGGGACTGTGGAAATCTTTTTACCGTGATTTACTGTTGAATTAATCTTGGGTAATTAATTCAAGGTAAATCGGGAGTCATTTTTCGAAACCGAGGGTTTTCCCGTGCTCGTGATTTTCCCGTGGATTTTTCAGAACTAAGTTGGTATTTTTCGGGTTTCGGAATTTCTCGAAAAATCACACCGGAAAATAACCAAGGAGGTATCTGTTATTTTCTGGTCCTGATCGGACTCGCCCGTAATACGGACGATTTGTATTATTGCTCTCACATGAGTAATAGTATTTATCAGGTTATAAAAAAGAAGCAGAATCCGGTGAAGGAAGCAGAAGGAGAGGAAGAGAGGAGAGGAGAAAAAAAAAGAAAAAAAAGAGAGAAAAGAAAAAGAGAAAAAAAAGAAAGAAAAAGAAAAAGAAAAAAATAGAAAAAAATATAGAAAAAAAAGAAACAGAAAGAGGGAGAAAGAAAAAAATGAAAATCGAAAAAGAAAAAAAGAAGAAATTCGAAAAAAGAAAAGAAATGAGAGAAAAAGAAAGAAATCAGAAAATAAGAAAAAAAGGGGAAATGGCCGGTGAACAGTTTGTCACCTTCAACCGAGCCCCCTGCACTGTTCACGTGTAAGAGTTCGGCGCCGTGTCTCGCCGCACCGACGTCACCACCGAGTTCCCCTCACCGGCGCGACCTCACCCCCGTCGCCGCCTCCTCCTTCCACCGCGAGAGAAGCCGACACGCGCCGACGACCCGCGAGCAGACCCGTGGATCTGCCTCTCCTCCGCCCTGCTCAGCCACCGCGCCGCCTCGTGCCGAGCTTGCACCGCCCGTGGAGTCGCCCCAGCTTCACCGACCTCGCGCTGGCCTTCCCTCACGTTGCCGCGCCTTCCGCCGCCGTCCTTGCTGCTCAACCCGCTGGTAAGGTCGGGTTTCGCCCATTTCCGCGTCCGGGTCGCGCCCTTCCTGGGTTGCAATCCGGATCTTCCTTTTTTTTATTTTTTTATTTAATAATGTATATCTATATATACATATAAATCTGTTTATATTATTATTTCTGTTAATTAATTTTTGGAAAAAAAATAGAAAATATTATTTTGGAAATTACATGCAATATTCTGGGTTGAGATTTAGAAAAAAAAATATATATATACTTTGATTCTTCAATTAAGATAATTATGTTATGTTTGTAAAATTATTATTATAGTTAGATTAGAAAATAGATATATACCTTGAAAATATTTCTGGAAATTGTAATTATATATATTATTATTTCTCTGGAATACAGTATGTATATGTTATTAATCTTGGAAAATATATATAGATATATTTCTAAAAAATATATATAACTATGTTGATTAATAATTGTTTGGAAAAGTATTTAGAAATATATATGTGTATTTATAAATTCGTATTTATTTTCAGAAAATAAGTTCATATGATTATACTTTCTGGAAATGGAGTTTTCTAAAGATAATAATACTTGAAAATTATATTTTGGAAAGTATAATAATTTTTATGGAAATATTATGGAAAATATATACATATGATAGTTATTTTATGAAAATATTTTGAAAAGAATTTTAATTAAAATATAGTACCGAAATTATATTCGGATATACGTATGGTTAAATATTTTCGATAAATGGAAATAATAAAGGATAAGTAATCGAGATGGGTAATTTCGTAAAATTGGCATCATGACATACTCTTATGTGCATTTATGTGAATATATGTGGTTTTGTTGTACAGGTTCGGATATCGGGCAGTTTCCCGAGGAGCCGGCGTCGGACCGGTCATTGTTTCCGAAGTTGAGCAATCGGCCAAGGTGAGGATGGATTTCCTTCAATATGTGCCTTATTACTCGGTTATCGTGTTTGTTGATATTTGCATGTAGCATTGTTGTGGTTTGTTGTCGGGATGTTAATCCCGTGGTCTTGATTGTTGTCGGGATGCTTATCCCAGTATTTGGTATTTTGGATGTTTATCCTTGAGTCGTTTTGACACTGAATAATGGGTTAATTAATAATAAATTATGACAAGGATGTCGATCCTTGGTATTTTGGATGGGATGTCTATCCCGGTATTTTGGTTAGGGATATTGATCCCTGTAACTTGGTTATGAATAACGATAATATAATTGTCACGTGGTAAGTAGAGGTACGACCGGATGGTTTAAGACTGTTTTGGGGTGGCCATGATCTGGGTTACTTGTGATGGGCATGTTGATGCCGGTTTGATTGGGATGTTGATCCCTGAGTTTGTTATTGGGATGTTGATCCCGGGTTCTTTTTGATCTGGCACCAGGAGCAGGTTGATAACCTGGTACGACCCTAGCTTATCCGTGACGGGCCGGGAAAGATAAAATTTGGAAAATTGGTTTTATTTGAGTCTTTTCGGATTTGGACCGATTTTGGGTCTAGTCTTTTGGTTTTTGCTGGTTTTAGACCTTGAGTAATTATTATGTGCATATTGATGGTCTTTCCTTCGTCGGTGAGCACTTCGGACTCACCCCTCACCTGCGGGCTTTCATCCCGTAGGATGAGTTACTTTTGGTACAGGATTGGTGCATTCCAGACAGGCTGCGGCGTTATCCCTTGGACAGGACTTGGATCCATAGTTTGCATCAGTGTCGCATACAGTGTTTATGTGAGTTATTAAGTCTTCCGCTGTGCATACTTTTATTATTATTGGGTCATTGGGCCGGTTGAGTTATTTATGATGTTTCTTATTTTGGGCTGTTGAGCCCGTGTTCCTGTTATATACACTGTATGTTGGTCTTATTTTTGTTGGGTCGTCACAGTTCCGGCACGTGTTTACTGTGTACGGTAAATACGGGTCGGGGCGTCTCATTTTGGTAGCGGAGCGGGCGTTAGGTCTTGTCGGGCAGTCTATGTGTGTTGTTGTCTTGTTTGCATAGTTCGCTCCATTTGTTTATTATTTTATGTCATTTAGTTTGTGCATTATGGATCCAGTCGAGGGACGCCAGCTGTCGCAGAGCATACACATAAGAGGTAAATAATGCCATAATAAGCAGAAATACAAATATTATTAATATTGATAATATTGGAAGTACAAACAGAAATACTACATTGATATTTGATATTTTATAAAATAAAGGGAAATATTACATGGATTTTTGATATTTTATAAAAATAAAATACATTTAACGATTCGGAACGACATTGACACGGAAACTGTTTGGGTCGCTATTGATGTTGACCGTGACCCTGTCGCTCCAAGAGAACCACATGCCGCCCCTGTCGTGCTGGCCAGGAATCTCGAACCGGTTTGCTTGAGGGAACCGGAGTGGGATGAGACCGTGATCGTCCCGTGGTTGCCACTGTGTCTCCGTCAGAAGAACCATGTTCGGTTTGTACTGGTTCTTCAAGTCTCTCAAAGTACGCGAGAATTCTTGAGCACGCCTTGCAACTCCTCTGCAGTTCCATACCAGCAGTCATGCCTTTGGCCAGGTTGGAGGTAGCCGAGTCATTCTGGGCATGCTCTGAGCCGTCATCGAGAGCTGGTAGTAGGCACCTTGCTCCACAGTTTGGCAAGTGGACTCCAGGTTGAACTCCTGTAGCCTTTTGGAGATGGAGAACATCACGGAGTTCGCTGATCCGTAGTATGAGGTCCTCAGAGTTCCGTGATCCTCTAGGAAGAACACCTCTTCCATGGGAGTGACGAAGAACCGCGACGAGTAGAGTTCGTCAACGAAGACAAGGCGTGGCATTCTGCCGAGCTCGTTCGGCAGCTCTTCAGCACGTTCGTTGACCATGCTGTAGGCTAGATGATTCCTTCTGCCAAGGTTGGCACCTTCGACGAAGAACACTGAGGAGGGAGCAGGCATCGTTTTTGGATGTGTGGGCTTTTGTTTTTGGAGCGTTGTGTTTTTGTTTTTCCTGAGCGTTTTGTTGCTTTTGATGCTTTTGGTGATTTACACCTCACCGCTCCTTCTTTTATACACTTATGGGGAGCGTGTTTATTGTTTTTTATTTTCAAGATGAAGCGCCCCGACCCGTATTTACCGTAACACAGTAAACACGTGCCGAAACTATTCATAATGATAGAACAGACAGTACAACGTGCAAATATTATACAACAGCAACCAACAATACAACTGTCACCCACACTCGGGGACCATTATTCAAACCCAACACAGTGCTCTCAGCAGCAGCAGATAGTATCAGTAATATACATAT
>JAKUCV010003824.1:0-22201 GCA_028386065.3 Turnera subulata
GCTCTGCGCCGTTCCTTTGCCTTTCCTATCAGTAGAAGGCTCTTCCTTGCTGGCACGTTTCTTCTGCCGTCTTGGAGAGACGACCATATGCTCCTTAAGGCCGACGATGTTCGTCTTGAAGCGTTTCTTCGGAGGTTCCTCTTCATCGGAGCTTGTTTGGAAAGCTCTGCCGCCGATGTAGCTGTTATTCTCGGAGTCTAAAGTCGTCTGAGAACGAAGTGGAGAGTCCATGGCTGAGAGTGAATGTCTCAGCTGTGAGGGTTGGTATTTATAAGCGGAAGAGATGTCGCTTAAGGGTATAAGCGGAATCTCATGTTGAGTTGGACGCCTGGCAGAGTGTGCCAGAAGCTTATCGTGGTAGGACCCACGGATAAGACGGAATTTCGGGGACGAAATTCTTTTTAAGGTGGGTAGATTGTAACAGCCCGAGTAAAATTTTTGATTTTTACCGGGACTGTAGAAATTGTTTTACCGTGATCTACTATTTAGTTAATCTCGGGTAATTAATTCACGGTAAAACGGGAGTCGTTTTTCGAAAACGAGAGTTTTCCCGCGCTCGGGAGTGTCTTCCTAACTAACCGAGCCTCGGTTTTCAGTTCCGAGAATTGGACGACGTTCAGGAGGATTAATCGGATTTTCCGAGCCCAAGTTGTATTTTTGGACTCGGGACGGAATTTGTCGGAAAGACGGGGGTGTTGACCCCGGATTTGTGTTATTGGGATGTTGATCCCGGATTTGAGATATTGGGATGTTGATCCCGGATTTGAGATATGGAGATGTTGATCCCGGATTGTGGTGGGGCCTGGCATCCAGAATTAGTTAATAACCAGGTACGACCCTAGCTTGTCCAGTGACGGGGCCCGGAAGATAAAATTGGTAATGAAAATTAATAAGTGTTCTTTGGGTCTTGGTTCACTATTGATCATGAAGTGCTTGACATGTTTTAATAAGGTTCCTCTATCGTGATGTTTGAGTTGGATTCATTTGTCGTGTGGTATGTGTTAGTTGTTATGGCAGAATCCTTGTGATGTGTTTGTTTGTGCTTGTTGTTGTGATAGTTGTGCTTGATTCGAAAGTATTATGGTTGAATATATCACTGTTTATCTTTCGTCGGTGAGCGTTTCGGACTCACCCCTCGCCTGCGGGGTTTCATCCCGTAGGATGAGTTGTATGTAGTGCAGGAACGTACCGGGCAAGCTGAAGCATATCCCTTGGACGGGCTTGGATCCATAGGTTGCATGTGACGCATACAGTGTTAGTTATTTAGAGTCTTCCGCTGTGCATTGTTTTCGCTATTATTGGGCCATTGGGCCGGAATTTATTATTTACGATGTTTCACTATTTTGGGCCGTTGGGCCGAGTTATTGCAGTTCACACTGCATGCTTGGGCTTGTTGGGCTGGGTTGTCACAGTTCCGGCACGTGTTTACTGTGTACGGTAAATACGGGTCGGGGCGTTTCATCACTATTTACAAAAAGTAAACTTAATATCTATATTAAATCAAACAAAAAATGTTTGAAACTATTGATTCTTAAAAATGATAAACTTTATTAATAAAAGTAAGTTTGGTTTTTTTTAGAATTTTGTATAATTTTTTATTAGTCTAAAGTTTTAAGAGATTAGATTATAGTATGAGTTTTATATGTAGTTCGAAATTTTTCTTTTTATTTTAATATACATATAAATCTTACTTATCGTAAGACTTTAGAAACTTACCAAAATTGCACCTCCTACCCACAATATGAACTCCATTCCAAACTCCAAAGTATGCACCTACTAATGGTAATAGAGGCAAATTAGCAGGACCCCGCAGGAAATCCCCATATGGGGAACGGGGATAGGGGCAATTTCGCCCCCGCAGGGACAGGGGTGGGGGACATTTTGGCCCCGTGGAAAATTTGATAACAGGGACGAGGAATGTTCCCCTGACCCATGGGGACCCGACATATACAAAAATACAGAGTTATCCTTGAGGAATATATTGATTAATATATATCTAAAATGCTGAAATATATTTTTAAATCATTTTGTCTCATTGCATATTAAAAATTATTCTTGAGATATAATCAAAGTTATTAAACCTGGCCCGACCATTGACCCGTTTCAGTGGCCAGGTCATGGTTTTAGAGGTCTAACCGGGGTCCAACTGGGTCTGACTGGTATTGGAAATAATAGTAAAAATATATAAGATTTTTAATAAAAGTCCAACCAAAGGTCTGATCATGGTCTGACCAAAATATTCTTTTGAAATCTTTGACTTTTGACCCAGAAAAAACTGGAAACGAGTCAATAAAATCGGGAAATTCGTCATGACCCGGCCGGTTTTTTAGAGGATACAACCCGGAAGAGTAAAAAGTTCGGATTTATATCCAGGTCACGGTTACCTCGGTTCAACCGGCCGAGCCTGTCCGGGTTTGATAACAATGGATATAATTGTTAACGTTGGTACAGTAGCATAAGGCAACCTTTATTGTTGCAATATTGTAATATTCACATTCTAATATGCAATTAATATTAAAGATACTAATATGTTATTAATGTCTTTATTTTATAAGCCAAAAAAATTAATTTTGTTTATTTATTGACTTTAATTTATTCTAATAAATAAATATTTAATTATTTGTTATATTAGAAATTGGGAAAACGAGGTCCTCGGCTTTCTTCATCAATTAATCTTATTACGATTGCTGATTAGTTATCTAATCCAGGTGGGGCTTGAGGCAAGCCGGCTTGGGGATAGATAGTTCTTTTTCTCTTTTTTAAAGAATCTGGAATAGGTAGTTTTGTGTACTGGGCAGAGAAACATTCCCAATGTACTTATTCAGTTTGGCATATTTGCTCTTAGTCGGTCAATTGTCGCGTTATATTGCCAATTCACATATGTTTATATTATAGCATTATCTACTTACGCCTCTTTTCCATTTCTGCCTTGATGATGTGCCCAGAATCTTTGCTCTCAGATATGAGAGGCGATCGAGACACGGTAAACTGCATAGGACAAATAGATCAAACCATGATTTAATTACGCGGTACGAAGTGGTCACTGATTTGTAATCCTCATCCTATATTAATACTATATCAAGCTAAATTATCTTTGGACGCAAAAAAAAAAAAAAATTAAAGCAAAAAAAAAAACACGGTTGTAATAATTACAAGGATATGGGTAATCTTTAGTTGGCAAAAAGCTTAAAATGCTCAAAGTATTGGTGGAAGATGAAACACTTGACCGTTGTTCAAAGCCAAAGAAACAAAAATTTACTTAACAGGAAATATTTTTCTTTTAAAATGAGAGGTTTGGAAGCGCAAAAAAAAAAAAATTAAAGCAAAAAAAAAAACACGGTTGTAATAATTACAAGGATATGGGTAATCTTTAGTTGGCAAAAAGCTTAAAATGCTCAAAGTATTGGTGGAAGATGAAACACTTGACCGTTGTTCAAAGCCAAAGAAACAAAAATTTACTTAACAGGAAATATTTTTCTTTTAAAATGAGAGGTTTGGAAGCGCAATATCTCTTGTAGGTTCAAAATATCAACGAGGAGGATGACGAATTACAGGATTCAAAGTTTGAAAGTTTGATGTGTTCAGTCTAAAAAGTATATAATTTGTTTAACGATATGATGATTACTTCTACAACACAATCACTCTTTAAATTTCTTATAGGCATAGGAAAACCAAGTCTTATAAATACTTGAATAATTTTCTGATACCATCATGTTGTGTTCTACTTGTATTATGCAGAGTTGTCGGAAGAATATATATGGATGTTGCGGTGCGTTATATTTTTTTTATGAAACAATAATTTCTGTATGTAATAATGGTTATTATTAGTGGGCAAAGATTGATAGAGTGACTTATAGAATTTAGTATAATTAAACTACTTGGGCCGCCTGTACAGATTCCTTAAACAGTCAAGAAGCCGTTAATGGATAAGTGTGGACAGGATAATGCTGTGGACAATGGTTGATTCAGTAAATTTGCCAGAAGCCGATTGACCAATATTGACCGAGTATTGCAAATGAGCCGAAACGATTGCATCCAGCTGCAGATTTTTTAAATCCTTTATCCCGAATACACATACATACAAGACTTAATCTATTCCAGAGCCAGGCCGGCTTCGTCAAATCGCATGTCAAATCGAATTAATTCGATTGAGCCCATAAAATCCCATGACAGAGAAGTTCCAAAAGTGCCTCTCGACGTGTCAAGGCGGTCGTGTTTAAAATAATAATAATTAATAACAGCAACAACTTAACAAGGATCAACTTTGCAGCTACGCGTACTGCTATATATATGTGTCTGAAGTGCATGAAGATCGCACTCACCGAGAAACAATTACTTGCTTTTTCTTCTTAATATCTATCTTTTTGTTCTCCTAGACCGTCACTAGTAGTAGCATTCAAAAGTTTTTCGATGGCAAGTCACATTGTCCTGTTAAGCTTGGTAGCTCTGACATCTTTCCATCTCATGTTTTCATCTGGGGCAATGCCCCTTCAAGATTTTTGTGTTGCTGATCCCACAAGCTCAGGTATATAAGTACTTCTCCTATTTTTTTTCTATGTTAATTAATTATGTTAGTTAGCTGTGCTATATCTCGGATTACTGCTGGTGGGTTATTTATTCATTAAGGTTATGTCTGTTCTCACATGTATATATAGCAAGAGTGAATGGGTTAGCATGCAAGAATCCAGCATCGGTTGAGGCCAGTGATTTCTCCTTCAGCGGATTGCACGTAACAGGCAACACATCGAACCCTGTCGGATCCAAGGTTACTCCAGTCACTGTGTCTCAGTTGCCTGGTCTCAATACCCTGGGCATCTCAATGGCACGCATTGACTTTGCACCATGGGGAATCAATCCTCCCCACACACATCCAAGAGCCTCAGAAATCCTGACCGTAATTGAGGGGTCTGTCAAGGTTGGATTTGTCACTTCAAATCCTGAGAATCGTCTCATATCTAAGGTCCTGCGACAGGGCGATGTCTTCGTCTTCCCTCAAGGATTGGTTCACTTCCAACAAAATGTGGACAACAAACGAGCAGTTGCCGTTGCTGCACTAAGTAGCGAGAACCCAGGTGTTGTTGCCATTTCTAATGCTGTTTTCGGATCCAATCCCGAGATTCCTAGTGAGATTCTCGCCAAGGCTTTTAAGTTGGACAAGAGTGTGGTGGAGCAACTCCAGTGGAAGTTCTAGATGAGCAAAACAACGTATCAAACACAAGATTAATCAAGGCGAAAACGCATTTTATATATTTGCAGTTGGTGTGGCTTTAATTTGCAGCTTGGTTTGTTCATTTTGTGTATTGTTTAGAATTATTTGAATCCTTATCAAAATTGACCGTCCTTTTGTCCTTAAATGTTAGTCCTGTAGTTGTGTCTTGTAATATTTCTTCTCAGAGCCCATTCATGTATGTTTTTTGTGCCAACCTTATGGTTGCAAATTTTTTCCTTTCTCTTTCCTGAGCGGGTTGGCTTTAGATCTCTCTGTTGTTTCTTGTGAGTGATTTGCGCATTTCTACGTGCACTTAGTTTTTTTTGTTGGCAAAAAAGGATGTTGAAGCCATTAAAAGTAACCAATGATCTGTAAGCGCAAGTGCTACTAAGGTCGTCTTCAGGTTGAAGGTCTCAGTGCTAGCTTGTAAAACCAAAAAAAAAAAAGACATTAAAAGTAACTGTACAATAGCGTTCGGAAGCAATTCTCAGTTCATCAGCAAACAATAACTAAGAGAGTCCAACTCTGGCAGCATTCCTCTGTAAATAACCATTTCTCCAAGCTAACTCCAAGTTGTTTTCACAGCCCACACTTGATCAGCACAGAACAGAAGAACACTGCCCCCAAAAAACTTCCCACAACTGTTGGGCAACGACCCTCTTGCTCCTGCCAACCCTGGGTTGCCACGATTTTGCACCGCCTGTGTTCAGTTTCATCCAAAGGCTCTGGCGGCGGCTGCCAACTCGCCTGTTTAATCACTCTCCTACCTACCCTGTTTCCACAGAAGGGAATCAAGGCTCGAGGGATCATGGATTTTCCAAAACAGAAAAATTAATGCGATGCAGAATCATAAGAATTCACATCATACGTGCAATAAGTTGAATGTTTGCTTGTAATAATATGGGGTTTTTGGTACGGATGGTACCCATATTTTATGGTTTGAGACAATCATGTGCCTACAACTTTTCTCGAGATAATCATGTATACCTGGACTTTTAACGGGTAGGTCAGTCATGGGTCTCGGGCTGGGTATATGCTGATGTGGAGGCTGCCCAAGATTGTGCTGCTGCCCGTAACTCAAAACGAGGTCGTTTCACCACAAAATGACGTCGTTTTTCCATCCACATGGCAAAGGCGGATCCCACCCATTTCTTAATACCTGACCCAACTACCTACCCGGTTTTACCCTTAAGAGGTTCAACCGAATCCAAATAAGATATTCTACACAACAAAAAATTATTTTTCTTTTACAAAATAAGGGAAAAAATTACTCAACAATTTTCTTTTTACAGAAAAAAGCAAAAAAGAATTTTACTTAATAAAAAAATATTTTTTTAACAAAAAGAGCAAAACAAAATTCTACTCAAAAAAATTATTTTTGTTTAAAAAAAAGCAAAAAAATTATACTCATACCCAGGCTTTTTTCGGGCTAGTCAATTACCTCTTATTAATTAATGAATCCATCGAAAACTTACTATTTTTTCCAACTCTTTCTTTTTTTTAGGAATTTTCCAACTCTCTTTAATTTGACGGAAACTTATTATTCAATGAGTTTTGTGTGTATTATTAATTTTTTTCCAACTCTTTCTTTAATTTGACAAAAACTTATTATTAATCAAAGGGTTTTGTGTGTATTATTAATTTTTTCCTACTCTTTCTTTAATTTGATGAAAAATTATTATTAATCAAAGAGTTTGTGTGTAATATTAATTATTTTCCAACTCTTTTAATTTGACAAAAACTTATTATTAATCAAAAGATTTTGTGTATATTTTTCATTATGTCCTTAATCTTTCCTTAATACTTTCTTATTAACTATTTTTCTGAAAACAGTTAAAAACAAAAAAAAACAACCCCACCCCCACCCCTACCCCCACCCCCGACCACCACCACGACCACCACCTGATACGATGCCGCCTCCACCGCCACCACCAACAACAACAAAGACAACCACCGTCAGATGCGTTGCAGGCCGCCTCCGCCGCCACCACCAACAACAACAAAAACAACCACCTTCCGAGATCTCCAAAGGCCGCTCGCAAATGTGCCTCCACCGGAGCAAAAACCGCCACAGCTCGCTCCCGTCCTCACCATGCGTCACCAAACCAGAGAAGCAATAGGAGCAAACGAGAGGAGGCAGAGAAGGATCCCCTTGTTAGCCCCTGCTTTCGAGCTCTCTTTTACCTCTTGCCGGATGTTGGAATTGGGTGACGGAGGTGGTGGTCCTAGGTGGTGGTGGCAGTGCGAATTTATGGAAGAAATTGAGGGGGAAGTGAGAGAGAGAGAGAAGGAAGAGCAGGCGACGACGGTGGTCGGTAATTTTGGTGGTGGTGGAAGCGAGGGGAGGCAGGTTGGGTAAGGGAGGGGGTGCGATGGAGGAGGAGGAGGAGGTGGGAAGGGGGGGTCTGAAGGAGGATGGAGGATGTGATGGTGAGGAAGATGATTTTTTATTTTTTTATTTATTAGGGAAAAATTAAAATAGAGGTGTGTAATTTTTTTTAATTTTTTAAAAATGAAAAAAATTATTTGAACGGCTTTGATGAATCCACATGTCTTCTATCAGCACCCTCCATTCAAAAACCGGTTAAACCTGGAGCTGGTTCAAACCGAGGTACTAAAATCTTCAAATAATAAAATTGAGATGGTTAAATACGGTTTTTTAGTTGAGGTACCAATTTATTTTCTAATTATAAATAATTTCTTTTTTAAAACTTATAATAATTTCAAACCAATCATAATTAATTAAATTTCATTTTTTCCCAATTTAATTCAAATTTATTAAACTCAATTTAATTCTTTGGTTGAACCTCTTCATTCGGGTAAGAACCGGGTGGGTAACCGTTGGGATAGTGGGTTTGGACCCACCATTGCCATGTGGATGGAAAAACGACGTCATTTTGTGGTGAAACGACGTCGTTTTGAGTTACGGGCAGCAGCACAATTTTGGGCAGCCTCCACATCAGCATATACCCAGCCCGAGACCCATGACTGACCTGCCCGTTAAAAGTCCAGGTACATGATTGTCTCGAGAAAAGTTGTAGGTACATGATTGTCTCAAACCATAAAATATAGGTACCATCCGTACCAAAAACCCTAATAATATGTTTAGATTAAAACAGTTTGACTTTATTAATGTCTCATCATTCTAAGAAATTCCAAGGCCGTTAAAGATGTATTTCATTGTGATCACTTGTGAATATCAATCATGCTAAACGAATGATCATGCTGATGCTCTGTACGACTCTTGTTTTACATTTGGTAGGAGAGTGACTAAGACACTAACCCTTTTCTAACAAAACAAACTCCAAAAGAGATGAATGCATTACTCAACCAACAGAATGTCCTGGAGTGAAAGGAATAGAATCGTGGAGATCCGAAGACAACAAAACTAGATACCCATCAGAATCACTAATTTTTGACACACACACATGTATACATTAGTTGCCTCATTTCTGCACTTCCATTCTTCTTTCATCACGACGACGAGAGTGTTGGTTTTGTTTCTCAAAAAAGGAATTTCAGCACAAGAACATCGATGTTTAAATCAGAACATCGATGTTTTGAGAATATGGAACTTCAAACAATTCTGCCGAGCTCTTAGAACATCGATGTTTGATGAACCAGAAACTTGGCCGAGCTGTTAGAACATCGATGTTGGGTTTAAAATATCGATGTTTGATGAACAACAGCTTCAAACAATTCGGTCGAATGCTCAAAACATCGATGTTGAGATTAGAACATCGATGTTTTCTGGAAAATTTCCAGAAATTCTGCAGAACTTCAAGGCTGAATTTCTGGGTTACTGTTGCATTGATTTTCACGCAAACCTCTCACACTCTTTTGTTTTTAACCACTCTGAACATCTCAGAGTACCAATGAAGTGAAACCAAAACATTACTTATTGCATTTCACTTACTTAAATCAGATTACAAGCTACATATTTATAGGCCATTATGCATGCAACTTGCAGCACCAGACCTTCAACCCATACTACAAGCAGCATGGAGACCCATAATCCACTAAGCTGATCTTCTTGGTTTGCTGAACATAAAGCCTTCCAAGAATGATTAGATAACATCACTAAAAACATTACAACAATAAAACTACTTGCACATTTGAATCCTTCTAGAAACTTAAGGCTGATGTGGCACCAAAACTTGCTGCTGCAAATTTCCAGCAACAGAGAGGAACATGAGGATATGAATATGAAATCTATATGAACGTAATGCCAAAATTGGAAGTTTGCAGAAACCATAGTTGAGAGACACTAGAAAGATCTAGAGTGTTGATGAATTAATAAAATCACTCATATTAATAAAGAAACCGTTTACATATGTAGGGGACTGCAAACAATCTGTTTTCAAAAGACATGCAAGCCACCTCTAGTTGCAAATGAAATTCGATTCCGCTCTCAGTCTTGAGATTTGTTTTGCTCATCTAGAACTTCCACTGGAGTTGCTCCACCAGAGTCTTATCAACTTGGAATGCCTTGGCGAGTATTTCACTAGGAATCTTAGGGTTGGATCCAAAAAGAGTGTTAGCAATGGTAATAACACCCGGGTTTTGGCTACTCAACGCAACCACAGCCACAGCATCTTTGTTGCCCACATTCTGTTGGAAGTGAACCAGTCCTTGCGGGAAGACAAAGACATCACCCTTTTGAATCTCTTTAGAGATGACACGATTGTCAGGATTTGAGGTGACAAATCCCACCAAGAGAGACCCCTCCATCACTGTCAGGATTTCTGTGGCTCTTGGGTGTGTGTGGGGAGGATTCAATCCCAATGGTGCAAAGTCAATGCGTGCCATTGAGATGCCCAGGGTGTTGAGACCAGGCAATTGGGACACAGTCACTGGAGTTACCCTGGATCCCACAACATTTGATGTGTTGCCCGGTATGTGCAGTCCGCTGAAGTAGAAATCATTGGCCTCAACCATTACAGGATTCTTGCATGCAAACCCATTCACTCTTGCTGCATTACAAGAGACACACCACACCAACGTAAGTTGTCCATATATAGATAACAATCACAAATCAAAGAGAAAAAAAAAAAAAAAAAAAGCTCGTCAATAGAAGATGCAAAATAACACAGATGTCATGTACCTGGGCTTGTGGGATCCGCTACACAAAAGTCTTGCTGGGGAGTTGACTCTGCAAACGTGAGACCGAAGAATGCCAGAGCTATCAAGCTCAATAGGACAATGTGATTTGCCATTTGCAGAATTTTTTTCAATACTACTAACCGTTAAGGGATCGAGAGGAAAGAAGAGAAATTATAAGAAGAACTAATTAAAGCAAGTCGATTATTTTCTAATATGTTTCACCCGATGTTGTTCACATATATATAGAGCAGCAGGCAAAAGGTGACATATGCAAGATATAAGGATACTCAGTAACAATTGTTTCTTGTAAATTTGTATATACTTGTTCCAAAACTTTAGCTTTTCTTATTGTATTGACACTATATTTAAGCAGTACTTTCCTGACCGAATTCATCGAGGTTAATACACAAGATCCATCACCTAATTAATAAGACCAAGTCGCTGCTTTTATTATTTTTCTAATAATGCCGCCCTCACACTAGTGCTTTCTCCAAATTCCAATTTAACATTTTTCTTTGTCATCTAATTCAATTCAGCAGAGGGATTATCCAGGGATGCCGGCATAATTACTTTTTGCATAGATTTAAGTGTGATATACATTGGCAACTGCCAAGAAATAGCCCCATCTTGAGCCAGGGAAACTGTCCAGCCGGATTGCTACAATTTTCATCTTGGCTTTATTTTGCTGTGCTTGGTCAATTCAATTGTCGCAATTAACGATCTATCCAGCGCTCCTGACAGATTGCCAAATTGCATATGATTATCATGATAGGCCCTGTTACCCATTACTCAGTTTTGTCTTCTAGCATCCCCCAATATTTGCACTAATAAGATTAAGACTCCAAAAAAAATTGCTCGAAGATTCGGAAGTCCGAGCTAGAGCACTCCAAGTAAAATTTGTAACATTCTAATGCATTTATTTTATTTTAAATTTTCGGCCTTTATGCTTTATTCATGATGATTTCGACAGAATTAATTAGTTGTCATATTCTTATATGCATTTTAAACATGATAAATAGGACTTAATGATTCTACTCATTTACTTGAACTACTGTTTAAAATTTTGCTCTGTTATAATATACGAATAAATAAGATTAATAACTAAATCGGCCATTGCATATATTAATTTAGACTTTATTGATCTTAATATAAAGGCTTCTTTAATATTTCTTTTAACAAAAATCTCAATAAAGCTGTTTAAATTAAGAGAAATCCAAAAAAAAATTAAGATCAATTCTTAAGAGAGAAAAAAAAAAAGAGAAATCCGCTGATTTTATTTGTTAGGCAACATACTATAGGTTTGCGCTTACATTTATTTATGTAAAATAAATTCTTGTACAACTTTTTTGGGTACCCCCTCCCTCTCGCACATCCCCTGGCCTGATGGACCTCTATTCCTGGGATAGGGTCTTTTTTCTTGCCTAAAAGATGCTTCAAGAGTCTTGGATTTTCTTAACCTTGTCCTTGTAACGGCTAAAACGATTTGTACAGTTTGTATATAGCTTTTGTAAGTTCATAAGAGTCTATTGTGATTTTGCTCTGTAATGCATCCGCTGTACTATCTTTGTGATCATCAATAAAGTTCTTTCGTTAGCATAAAAAAAAAAAAGGGTCTTTTTTCTTTTATGGTGAATAAACGGAGCGAAGCCCTTAATATTGAAGATCACGGGGAGAAGGGAGACCCCTCAAATCGTCTCTAAAAACATAAACGTGTTTCTTGCATGTAGTGATTATCTTTCGGTTTTCTTTCAAGGTGATTGTACAGTTGTACTCCTTTTCTATGAAAAAAAAAATAAAATTTGACGGTCTAAAAGAAAGTCATATATTATATACTTTTTTTTTTGGTCGAGAAAAATGAAACTGTAGGACTTCTTCTATTGCATTGCATCACACACCACTTCATTAAAATACCCAACAAAATCTACGTGGATGATGCGGTCAGCCTTTCGCATTAAAGGTAGTCAAATTGGCTTGCGTACATAAACACAAATTCAGTTTTCTTATGTTTTTATCCGCCTTTTGCCACCATGTTTCAGCAGCAAAACACGTTGAGAGAAAGCCAAAAGAGAGACCCACTTTCATGAAGGAAAACTGCCCCAAAAAGAAAGGTCCTTGAGTATATATATCAACTCTAATCATCTTAATATCATGATAGGGATTAGAAAACAACTATCACATCTCTTCAAATCTTGAAACCCTCACCTCTCTCTTTAATTCGATCCTTTGTCGTGGGTCTTGTGGCTTGAAGAAGGATTAATCATGGTTTCATCATGGGATGTTGAAGGAAATCAAAAGGCAGATACACATACTGGATAGATGACGGGGAGAGTGTTCATGCACATAGTGATGAAGGATTGAAGGTATTGGCGTGTCTCAATCTTAATACTCATGGCTAAATGATATGCAGCCTTGTTATTATGATTGAGCCGCGTCAATATCTCCTCTTTGCACCTCTCTCCCTTCTTAATTCGCTAGCTCCTCCAAATTATTGTTATTGGTAAGTAATTGACAACTCTCTCTCTCTCTCTCTCTCTCTATATATATATATATATAATTGTGATCTCAGTTGTTTCCCTTGGCATATTCCATTTCATGTACGTTTAATTAGACTGATCTTCTGCTATTGTTTTGGTTAACTTCCACAGTTCCAAGCAACATTTGCTTCATGTTTCCTTTCTTTTTCCTCTTTGTTAATTGACAAAAATAACCATGGTTTGTTTTCTTTTAGTGTGTGCAACTTACTGTTGATTTTACAAAACTATGTAGCCGATGGACACAGATGTTTTTCAATTGGTTTGGAGTTGGAATGCTCCTATTCTCACGATACACGAAAACGATGTCGACCTAAAAAATATTGTCTAGTCTAGATCATCAACTCTGCCTTTTTTTTTCATTCCACTCTTATCATGGGAGGGAGAGAGAGATCATTCACTATTTATCAATAGCGAGGTGAAAACAACATCGTTTACAGAGTAGGTAAGATGTGTTAATCAGGTAGGCTACAAGCTTATCTTCCCACTTGCATAGTTGCATTGTATATTCGATCCCTATGAATTGAAGTGGACAAAAAATGGAAAAAACGGATACAAAGAAGATAATGGCCATAAGGCCATATATATACCCTTCGCTAAACTGTTTATGTTTTATGGGGAAATTTTAGTGGTGTATTGGTTTCAAATGGACGTGACGATCATATATATTGCCACCTGTATTAGCGAAAGACTAATTAATACGTCTACATCTTTTACCACCTACCATGTCAAAGTCGATCGGTGGACCACAAGAGTATAGGGTTTGGCAACAAAATTAAATTACGCTTGGATAAGGTTTATGCTAGGTATACCGGTTGACAAATTTAGCTAGGTATAATAACTTCAATGTTCATACTTGGAGACAGACCTGTAACTATTGTGAACGTATCTGTTAGACATAAGATGATGAAGACTAATCAAGAGTGCGAGAGACAAATAAGATGAAGTGAAGGAATCGTTCACGTCAAGGACTTAAGGTATAGCTTGCTGGTGTAGCAGGAGCCATACTTACAGCTTGAGTGGGGCCTGGTGATCTTTTGCTTGCAAGCATGTTTTTCATTAAATTTGATTCCCTCCCCTAGTGCCTTAAAACTGGAGTTAATTAGTAGATATATTGGCCATGATCAGAGGAATTCTCATCACTTTAGCTCAGGATTGATTGGTGTGGTACACAGGTAAGCCCGGGACCTCATGCATTTTTTGCTGCTAGTAGTCAATTCTGCCTTACATGGAATGTTGCAATGAGTGGGCTACCAGGTTATAAAATTTTCGTGTGTATTAATAAAGCTGATTTCCGAAAGAAATGTGCATTAAAGCTGATAAAAAAAATTGAGGAGAGCCCCTCAACGGAGCACTTCAAAAGGGTAGATTATGCATAAATTTTAGTGTTTATTTAAAGAGAGCCACTACAAAAAAAAAACCGGTGAATTGCGGCAGTTAAATTGTGGCAGTTCAATTTAACCCCCCCAAAAGTAATTCAATAGTGGAGTCTATAATAACTCCCATTAAATGATGATTAGAATAGCGGCAGTTTTTTTTTATTTGCAGCACTATATTTTCATAGTTTATACCAAATTAATTGAAAAATGGCCTTAAAACATTTGGGGGAGCTAATGCCTCCTCAATTTGTTTCAATTGAACTTTCAAAAATCTTTATTTTCGTAAACTTACTCTCGTCTCTTTTCCGTCTTCCTGCTCCCTTCAGTGTCTCTTTCTCCTTACCCTAAACATCCCAGTAACCGTCTCCACCCCCGCTTAAACCCTAACAACCGCTAGCAGCAAACCAGGGAGAAGCTTACGAGTTCTTCTCCTTTTGCGACGAAATCGAAGACACCGATCGTGGCCTCCCTTCAGATGAGGCAGCCTACTGTAGATCTAGCCGGCATTGGATCTAGCCAGAGCACGAGAACCACCACAGGTACTGTTGGTGCTGGGTTCCAACAACATATAGGGCCCACTACTAATTGTAGTGGAGCAGTAATCAGCAGTTAGTGGAGCACTAATCAACAGTTAGGGGAGAACTAAGTATTTTGCAGATCAGTCCCTGAAGTTCTTAGTTTTTGCAAATTGGTCCCTGACGAGATGCCTATAAATAGGCTCCTCATTTGCTCTTCAAAGCATCCCAACATTCACAACATGTGTGAATAAGAGAGTGAAAGAGAGAGTGTTTGAGAGGGAAGAAAAATTGAGAAGAAAAATTCACCTCTTAAATTAGGGAGTGACAAAATAGTGAGGAAAAATACCTTAGGGTATTTTTGACAAACACTTGGAAAACACCTTGTGAGACACTATTTTGGGTAGAACTCTAGGTTTATTATATCCCTAAAAAATCTAGGGAAGTCTCTCTTGTAAGCCTACTACTTTATAGTGGAAGTTTTTCCGGTGGGATCGGGATTGTGGATGTAGCCCGGTATTTGGGTGAACCACGTTAAATATTGTGTGTCATTTATCTTTTTTGTCCTCCACTTGTTTATTTCCTTGTGAGGTGATATTATTTCCGCAAGATAGTGCCACCGGGCCCAACAACTGGTAGCGGAGCAAGGTTCGTGCTTTGTCAAGTGCATGGTTGTGAATTGATACACTATGCAAGTGAATCCTGTCTAGGAGACTGGGTTTTAAGTGAACCTTTGTTCCTCCAGTCTTTCCTGGGGATTTATCTTGAAATGATGATTTTGTCTTAGGAGATCGGCTAGGCCATCTTTCCTGGGAATTGTCGAATCAGTTCAATTCACTACTTGTACGGGCACTATTCACAGCAAGGATTTTCCTAGATCGAGGAGCTAGTCAGTCTTTGATCCAGATGGAGGGGAGGATAAACAAGATGATCACCCTTGATGTCACAAATTACCACTTATGGAGAAACAAGATGAAGGATCTCCTATTCGTGACGAAGATGCATTTACCGGTGTTCAGTACGGTAAAGCCTGAAGATAAATCAGACGAGGAGTGGGAGTTTGAACACATCCAAGTCTACGGCTATATACGGCAATTTGTTGAGAATAATGTTTACAACCACATTTCTGGCATTGAGCATGCTAGAACGCTGTGGGAGAAGCTCGAAGAATTATATGCCTCAAAGACAGGGAACAACAAGCTATTTTACTTGACAAAGTTGATGCAAGTAAAATACCAGAAAGGCAAATTGATTGCAGATCACCTTAATGAGATGCAAGGGATCGTGGATCAGTTGGCTAGTATGGGCATAAAATTCGACGATGAGGTGCTTGCTCTTATGGTCTTGGCGACACTCCCAGATTCATGGGAAACCTTGAAGGTTTCAATCACAAACTCTGCACCTAATGGTGTCGTGAGTATGGCAACCATCAAAAGTGGCATTCTGAATGAAGTGATGAGACGAAGAACACAAGGCTCGTCTTCTTCACAATCAAAGGTCTTGGCTACAGTGACGAGGGGGAGAAGCTAGAACAAAGGTCAAAGTAACCGAGACAAGAGCAGGGGTAAATCCAACAAGTTCGCCAATGTTGAGTGCCATCACTGCAAGAAGAAGGGCCACATCAAGAAATTTTGTCGACTCTTCAAGAAAGAGCAGAAGAAGAATAAAGGCAAAGATGTGAAGAAAGAAGAAAGCAGTGATGATGAAGTGAATTCTCTTGGAGAATTCAATGTTGTCTGTGATGATGATATCATCAATCTTACTATCCAAGAGACAAGCTGGGTAGGTGATAGTGGTGATACTGTTCATGCAACACCACAGATAGAACTCCCTAGTGATGATCAAGAGGAATTTCAGCTACCTCCAATTGAGACATCGAGACAAGTTGGAGAAGATGTTTAGGATATTCATCCTGAAATTCCAGATGATCGTGCTGAAAATGAGCCAGCAGATGCTATTGAGGAAGATGGCAATGCAGCTGATGATGATGCAGCTAGAGATGACCTTCCTCAGCCATCAAGTAATTCTCCTTATCGAACAAGGTATGGTAGAGTTGTGCAACGCTCTACTAGGTACTCCCCGAACGAGTACTCATTACTCACTGACGGGGGAGAACCAAAAAGCTATGACGAGGCTGTGAATGATGAGCATAAGGAGAAGTGGATACAAGCCATGTAAGAAGAGATGAAGTCTTTGCATGAGAACAAGACATTTGAGCTGGTGAAACTGCCTAAAGGCAAGAGAGCTTTGAAAAACAAGTTGGTGTTCAGGATCAAGCATGAAGAGCACAGTCCACTTCCAAGATTCAAAGCAAGATTAGTTGTCAAAGATTTCAGTCAAAGGAAAGGGATTGACTTTGATGAAATCTTCTCACCAGTGGTGAAAATGACCTCAATCCGCACAGTGCTGGGATTAGCTGCGAGTCTCAACTTGGAGGTTGAACAAATGGATGTCAAGGCAGCCTTCCTACACGGTGATTTGGAAGAAAAAATATACATGGAGCAGCCAGAGGGTTTCCAGCGGAAAGGAAAAGAGGATTACGTTTGTAGATTGAGAAAGAGCCTTTACGGCTTAAAACAGGGTCCAAGACAGTGGTATAAGAAGTTCGAGTCTGTGATGGAGCAACAGGGCTACAAGAAGACTACTTCAGACCACTGTGTATTCGTCCAAAAATTTTCTGACGATGATTTCATCATCGTATTGCTCTATGTGGATGATATGCTGATTGTTGGCCAGAATGTTTCCAGAATCAACAGCTTGAAAGCACAAATAAGCAAGTTTTTCGCCATGAAAGACTTAGGGCCAGCAAAACAAATTCTCAGGATGAGAATTATTCGAGATCGGCAAGCCAAGAAGATATGGTTGTCTCAGGAGAAGTACATTGAGAAAGTGCTTCAGAGGTTCAACATGGATAAGGTCCTCTTGCTAACTACTTTAGACTAAGTCCTGAGCAAAGTCCATTTACGGATGAGGAGAAGAGAGAAATAGAGCGGATTCCATATGCTTCAGCAGTGGGAAGCTTGATGTATGCCATGGTATGTACCCGACCAGAATTGCTCACGCAGTTGGAGTGGTGAGCCGATACTTTTCAAATCCTGGAAAAGAGCATTGGAATGCTGTCAAGTGGATTCTGAGGTATCTTCGAGGAACCTCCAAAATGTGTTTACGTTATGGAGAAGACAAACCGGTGCTGGTTGGATACACTGATGCAGATATGGCTGGTGATGTTATTTCCAAAAAATCTACATCAGGATACCTAATTAATTTTTCAGGGGGAGCTGTGTCATGGCAATCAAGGCTACAAAAGTGTGTTGCTCTGTCAACTACAGAAGCTGAGTTTATTGCAGCAACGGAAGCATGTAAGGAATTATTGTGGATGAAGAAGTTCTTAACTGAACTTGGTTTTTTGCAAGACAGTTATCAATTGTTTTGTGATAGTCAGAGTGCTATCCATCTTGCGAAGAATGCTTCCTTTCATTCTAGATCGAAACACATAGATGTGAGATACAATTAGATCAAGGATATACTAGAGAAGAAGATATTGCAACTCGAGAAGATCCATACAGAAGAGAATGGATCTGACATGTTGACGAAGACACTTCCAAAAGGGAAGTTTGAATACTGCTGTGAAGCTGCCGGACTGGTGGATCCCCCCAACATGTAGTCGGAAGGGGGAGAATTGTTGGTGCTGGGTTCCAACAACATGTGGGGCCCACCACTAATTGCTAGTGGAGCACTAATCAACAGTTAGTGGAGCACTAAGTATTTTGCAAATCAGTCCCTGAAGTTCATGGTTTTTGCAAATTGGTTCCTGACGAAGAGACCTATAAATAGGCTGCTCATTTGCTCTTTAAAGAATCCCAACATTCACAACATGTGTGAATAAGAGAGTGAAAGAGAGAGTGTGTGAGAAGGAAGAAAAATTGAGAAGAAAAATTCCCCTCTTAAATTAGGGAATGACAAAATAGTGAGGAAAAATACCTTAGGGGTATTTTTGATAAACACTTGAGAAACACCTTGTGAGACACTATTTTGGGTAGAACTCTAGGTTTATTATACCCCTAAAATCTAGGGAAGTCTCTCTTGTAAGCCTACTACTTTATAGTGGAAGTTTTTTCGGTGGGATCGGGTTTGTGGACGTAGCCTGGTATTTGGGTGAACCACGTTAAATATTGTATCATTTATCTTTTTTGTCCTCCACTTGTTTATTTTCTTGTGAGGTGATATTATTTCCGCAAGATAGTGCCACCAGGCCCAACAGGTACCTCATCCGATCGTCCATGCCATCGCCTACAGCTTGAGTCCACACTTGGAGCTCCTACCGCCGTTCGTCGCTTCTATCACCATGGGCATTGCCGAGCTTCAAAGCGACCGCCGCCGTGGCCCAGTTAAGAGGTTTTGGAATTTCAGTCCTTCCAAGTGAAATCGGAGTAGGTAATTGTGTGTTGCTAAATCCGGTGAAAATCCTGGTTGTTTCTATGTAAATCTAGTGAAAATCCTAGTTCATTTTTTTCACTTAATTTGGTAATTGTGTGTTACTTGGTGTCCTAATGTATAAATTGTGATTTCTTTCTTTCTGTGGATTTGTTCTGTTGTGCCTTTAGATTTCTACAATTGGAATAGGGTGAAGCTATGATACTGTGATGGAACGTCTAGTACCTGCCGTTATTCTCCTCTCAGATCTGTATCAGGTACTGGCTTATGCTCCATTTTGTTTGTTTGGTTGGTTCTGGAAAAATTCAAAGTAAACGAGTTTAGAAATTTAGCTCTTTTTTGCCTTCATTTATATGACTGTGAAAATGAAATTGTTAGTATTTTGAATCTAATTTGAGAAGAGAAGTTTTCCAGAGAGAAGGGCCCACGTACTAGCTATTTCTGTATTTCTGCTCTCCATGTTCTTCTTATGAAGTTCATATAATCTTGACAGACTTAAAAATACTAGTTCTATATTGGATTCTTACCAACCTTTCTGGACCAGGTTATAAAACATAAAATTGAATGTTGAATTGTTAGGGCATCTAACTTGATGTTGTTCCCAAATTATTGGATATGCTTTGACAATCTGGGAACTTGAAGTTGGTGTAATTTGGTCATAAGTGTATTTATGCAATTGTGATGCATTATGTTGTTGACTTCCCTATTCACTGATTTAATGGTGTATTAATTGCTAGTTGATCTTTTCCTACTGCTCAGGGAACCATAAGGCCGACACACTATCATGTCTTGCTAGATGAAGTTGGCTTTTGAGTAGATGATCTGCAAGAACTTGTGCGTTCGTTGTCATATGTGTAAGTTCAGTTCTTGCTTAAGAGGAATAAACATGTTGAAAACGATGTTTCAAACTCTTATATCCTCTGAACATTTCGTTGTACTATTGCAGTTACCAAAGAAGCACCACTGTTGTTTCTGTAGGTAAATCAGACTTCTTTGTATGCTGAATCTCTAATGTATGATGGACAAATTTGTTTGAGATAAATGCTTCTAAATATGAGTGTATCATTGAAAATGCTTTTGATACTGCTGAGGACTGCTTATGCTTCATGCCTTAGTTTATCTGCAAAGACAAAGACTTATTTTACCATTGCAGTAAATTTGTGGGATGCAGAGTTTTATGTCAAAGTTGATGATGATGTTCATGTGAATTTAGGAAAGGAGATTCTGACTTTCAAATTTAATTCATAGATTTTGTTACCATTGGATGTGTACTAGTTTTTTTAAAATAATAATTTGCGCAAACAATCCCTCCATCTTTAGAGAATTACCCTAATTTACGTCAAGTTATACTTTACTCATTTTGGTGAGCTAATCTGCTTCCAATTTAATGCAGGAACACTTGAGCAATTTGGAAGTTTGGAGAACGGGGCAACAGGTATTTCAGCAACAACTGTATGCCATATCAAAAGATTTGACTAGCTATATTTCAATAAACAGGTAAGTTCTACTTTATAAAGCCTTTTGTTGCCCAACTTCACCTGCTTGCTTCCAAGTCCATTGAATCAGTTTCAGATATTATGTCTGATTGTCACTTTATTCTGACCATCTCAGGCATTTGCTGCACAAATATGCAAATGAAGATGTCTCCTTCTATCTTTACTACTCACACTGATATAAATGGGCCTATGCCCGTGAACAGGCCCAATGGATAATAACCGAGGCCGGTCCCAAAGATGTATGAGGCCCATGATCGTGAATGAGGCCCCCGAAATCAGGACCTCTGGACATCCCACAACATGTGGACTTGGATGACAAGGACCCGTGGCTAAGTACTCTTGACCCAAAGGCCCTTGACCTGGAGGCCCTTGACTTGAAGACCCTTGACCCGACCCTATGGATGAGGCCTAGAGCCTGGAGGCCCGAGAGGCCCTCTACATCGGCTTATCCGGGGGAACCGAGCTTATCCAAAGGAAATCTACCTGCGACCTATAACAGTGTGACACGTGGCAAGGGATACCCCCTATAAATGAACCTAAAACCGAATATTTCCGGGGCTTTTAGACCATTCTCCTCCCCGACTCTCTCTCTCTTTCTCCTCTCCTCACTCCCGATTCTCTGCCTTTGTACACAACTCATACCATGTACATCAACTATCCAATATCAATAAAGAATAGACACCCCCTGATTCTGTTTTACATCAGTTTGGTTCCGTTGCCGGGAAAGATTTGAAAGCCAAGCAATCCATCAAACCATCAACCATACAATACATCAACAAATCAAGCATCAAATGATCAAAAGACGACAACGATTCAGATTGCACAGATTCAATAAACCAACAACTATCAGCGCATCAACAAATCAAGCGGATCTAACCGATCCAGCATATTTCACAAAACGAATCTGTTTACTAAGGTAAATTTATTGAAACAACCAATTAATTGCATCTTTGTCCTTGACTGCAGCAGATCGTGAGGCAAATAAATAGAAAGCTCACCTGTGCGTGGATGAAGCCGGTCGAACAATTGGAGAACACTCCCGGCAGCTTTGCTGCCTGGAAACAGCGAAACAAAGAGCATCTTCGCCAAGACCCGTCTCACTGATGCCTACGAATGGCCTGAAGAGGGAACCGGCAAAGATCGTTGTCCATAACTCCAGCCGTCGTACATTGAGGAGGCTTTGTGCTTAGCGCTCTCGATTTCTGCCACCAATCGCCACAGTCGGGTTGGATGCACCCAGATCTAGTGGAGACAAGTTGCTGTCTTGCAACGCCGTGAGGAGCTTCAGTCACCATCATGCTGTCGCCGGAGATGGACTTGAAGACACGGAGGTGGAGCGTTGCCGTAGAGACGCCATGGGTGACCCGCACGTGCAGTGCTGCAGGACGCGCTTCTTCAAAGAGGAGAGGCCGTCGTCGCCAGTTCGCACCACCACTGGGCACCGCTGAGATGGTGAGCGCAGCCACAACACACCCAGACCACCGGAAAAGAGAAGACACTAGAGTGGCTGAGAGTACCTCTCCCGCACCTTACT
>JAKUCV010003825.1:7657-26071 GCA_028386065.3 Turnera subulata
GGTCTTGGATTCGTTTGTTCTATTAATGCAGTTGGTATAAAGTGAATTCCATTTCTTTCAAAAATTTCATCGATGGTTATTTTCTCACTTTCTCTGAATTGAATACTATGGTGCGAATTACTTAAAGCATATCCTACTGCATATGTTATTGTGAACGGATAGTCATCCTGATTCATTAAGTTTTTCCTTTCGAAGTTAAAGATTAGTCCTATGCTATTCTTAAGATAATTACTTGTAATAGGTATTCCATAATGCAAACTGATATCAAATTTTATTACTGTTATTTTTAAGTTTCCTGTGATTTTCCCAATGATTCTTTCCTTTACTGGTAAAATTCTATTATCAACAATAGTTATTTCGATTGGTGAATCAATTCCCTTGAAAGTATGTACTTTTTAAAATTATTTGAATTCTTCCAAAATGAATATAACTTATTTTCTTCTTGTCTTCTGACTTAACTCCTTTAAGCCTATTCTCAATTTCATTAGTGGTTACTAGTGGTAATACATAATTATTATTGGCCTCTTTTATCTGAATAGGATATTCTTTCTGAAATTTTCCCAAATATAAGATGTTTTTTCTGCCCAGAAGTTTCTTAATTGTTTCTGGCAATTTGCTTGGTATGTGAATATCATGTCCTTGTTTAATTGTTATTTCACCTTGCTTAGCTATTTCTCTATAATTAAGTAAAATATCCTGACTAAATTCAAAATTATCTTCTTGTTCATGTAGTACTTGTATTCCTTCCATTTTTTTAAATTCCTATATGCTTCTTAAACAGTACTTGGCGTCGTCTACTCTCGGATCACAGTGTCCATCTCAAGGAGATCCACTGTTTTTGCCATCAAAGGCTACACCGAGGATTTTCCTGCCGTTCGTGTTGCTATTAATTCTATATGCAATATGCCTATCCTTTACAGAATTAAGTTGCTCAGATTTGTTAGTCTGTTCGCGGACAGAACATAACTCAAGAGAACGAGCGAGTTCCCTATGCATGATTGATGCTGAGATTAAAATTGAATTGTTATACCTGAGGGTGTCTCTGAATTTGCTGCTTACTGACTGCTTCTGTTGCTTGTGATTTGAGTATTTTCTTTCTTTTGTGTTTCGTGTTTGTGTTTCGTGTTTGTGTTTCGTGTTTTTAGGAGTTTAGCTCCAGGACATGAAGTCCAACTAGGTTCCTAAAGACCTAAGAGAAAATATTTCTCTGAAACTGAACAATGTTCAATATTTCAATGTTCTCGTGTTTATTTCATAAGGAGAGAACTCCTTATATACAAAAATAAAAGTAGCTCAGGACATGTCCCCTGGCCGTCTTAGTGGCCTAGTGGCCTTACATTATTGGTGGCTCAGTGGCCTTACATTATCAAAAGCAGATGGCCTGATAGCCTTACATGATAGTGGGAATCTTATCTTATCTTCTTCTTTCCGCTGAGTGGCTCCTTTTTCATTCAATTATTATGTCATCGCTGCCACTGCCACTTGCAGTGCTGTGCTTGTCTTCTTCAACAGCATCTTCTTTAATTGCCTTTCCTTTTTCTGCTGTCTGTATGCAGAGTGGACACAAGTACTGGTGTGACTCGTGAATCTGCTTTATTAGTGGGCACAGTTCTTGCTTGTCTGTTTCGTAAGCTAGGGCTAAGCTCACTATTGGTTCTTCCCACTGAAAGATTAATTCTTTATGCTTTTGCTCCATTGTCTTTTTTAATTCTGCCGAAATAATTAGTATATCATTATTGATATAACTAATTCTATATTTATCAGTTATTTTTTCAATCTGTGCGGTTAACCGGTAATAATTGCCTATCCGTTTCTCCTTTTCTGTGACTTGGATCCCTTTCATCAGCTGCGGATAATTACCGTTTGAGATTCCTAATTGCATAAGGGCTTTGATCTTCATGATTTTACCTTCTTGAATGATTGGATAGAGATTATATACCCGGATGTACATTTCTCGATCCTTGACTACCTTCTCTTGGAAATTCTTCAGTGCCTTTTGGATTCCTGCAGGGAACCATGCCATTTGGTGCCCTAGTGTATGCTTTTTAATGTAAATTGTGTCAATTAGACCTGCGTAAAATAAGTCGTTAATTATTGAGGCTGTTGCTTCCGGCATGATAACTGCTTTTACTCCGTATTTTGGTCTGTATACGGGGTAAATGTTGTATTTCCTATCTTCATCGGTGTAATTGAGCAATATTTCCTCCAGCTTGTCCATTCTTTCTTTTGTAACTTCCTTGTCTTGTGGGCTTATTACATGATCAATAGTTCTTGGGCCTTTTATCTGCATGGTATGCCAGTTTTTTGGGCTAGCTGGTCTTTGACTTGGGTTACTTTCTTCAAGCGCTCTCTTATAGGGGGCTGTGATTGATTGGGTTTTTTGGGCTTCGGTTAATGCTTGTCGAGCCTCGTCCATTGTGTCAAATGCTTTGTGGATTGTATTTTTCCCGTTGATGAACGGGGCTGCTTTATGCCATTCATCATAGATTCCTTGCATTGGGCCCGTAAATATAACATAGTATCTTTTCTTGGATTTTTGCATTACTGTGGCCGCGATCTGCTGCAATTCTTCGGGTACTGATGTTCCTGCAAGAGAAATAGTTTTGCCTTCTGGCTTGTTTTCTTTTTCTGGGGCCTGTGGCTCCTTGCTTTCTTGATAGCCCAATGTTTTTAGGCTGCACATTATTTCTTGCACTTCTTTTTCTTTGCTTTCAATACTCTTTTGAAGTCCTTGAATTTCTTTTTTCTTTAAGTTTACTACCTCCAGTAGTGCTTTAATTGCTTGCTCCATTGGTTGAATTCTTCAGCTCTCTGGTCAATGAATCTGCTATGCAATTTTTCTCTGACTTGAGGTGTTGTACTTCAAAACTGAGGTAGGAAATTATTAGTTTCCACCTAGTTAATCTTCCCTGATTATAGGCTGCTTTGATTTTATTATCATTTTTAATAAAATATTTAACATAAACAGAATCGGTTCTTAATAGGAAATGTGTTTGCTGTAATTCTATACTCCATTTTTTAATTGTTTTTATTACTGCCAGCATTTCTTTTTCATGAATTGGATAATTTATTTCAGCTTTGTTAAATGTTCCACTTGTATATTTGCATAGTTTTTCTTTGTTACTTGGCTCCTTTTTTCCCAGATTTTTAATATCTGTAAAAATGTTTTCATCTTCTTTTTCTATGGCATGCATGACTGCACTCCATGTTTCAGTGCTTGCATCAGTATATACTATTATCCTTTCTTTATCAGATGGATTATAAAGTGTTGGCGGGTTTTGACAATTATTTTTAATTTTAATAACTGCTTGAGTATCCTTTTCATTCCAACACCATTTTTCTTTTTCACTTATCTTTTTCTGTAGATGAATCCTTTCTTTTGCAAATTCTTTTAAATATCCTTGTTCTGCCATATAATTTAAACATCCTAGAAATCTTTGAATTTGTTTTCTATCTTGCAACTGATTAGGGAATTCATTTATTTTTTCTATTATATGTGGCTGAATTTTTATTAGTCCATTCTCATCAAAATTAAGTCCTAGAAAATCTATTTCTTTTTGTGCTATTTTTGCTTTTGTTTTATTCAGAATTATTCCTTTTTCTTTTAGTCTTTGTAATACTATTATTAATTTCTTAAAATGATCTTCTTGCGTTCCTTTGGTGAATATTATTATATCATCTATATATGCTAATGCAATATCTTCTAATCCCTGTAGGTTTTTATCCATAAATTCCTGGTAAATTCCTGGTGCTTGTTTTAATCCAAAAGGTAGCACTGTCCATTGGTAGAATTTTTGAGGTGGACAAGTAAACGCGGTTAGTTCTTTTGTTGAATCATCGAGTCTTAACTGCCAATAGCCTGATTTAGCATCTAGTGTACTGAACCATTTATTCCCTTGTATCTTTTGAATTATATAATCTTTTCTTGGTAGTGTTTTCGCATATCCCTTTGTGGCGTTATTCATTTTTTTGTAATTTATTACCATTCTTCTCTTTCCTCTTTTAATCTCTGAATGATTTTCAACATAGAATGCTGGGGCACTATGTTTACTTTTACTTTCTTCAATAACTCCTAAGTCGAGTAATTTCTTACATTCTTCTTTGAATTCTTCAACATCTTTTAATGTGTAAGGTATATTATTTGGTACTTTGACTTCTTCTTGAGGATTCTTCAAGTCGATATGAACTAATTCTTTATTCCTATTTTTGGTTTGGTCCAATGGATTTTGGCTTGTAAGTTCGTCTAATAACTGTTCTACTTGCTGAGTTAATGTTGACAGCAATAATTCCTTAGCATATTCAATGGTTAATATGGTTTTTACTAATTGGGTATGTACTATGGGTATTTTAACTATTTGGCTTCGTTGATTGAATATTTCCGGACATTTTAAGGTGATATACGTTAGGTATTGACAGAATGGTGCATGTAATCTTAAAAAGTTATTTCCTAATATTAATTTCATGCCTGTTTTTTGATGCTTCTTCATTTATTTCCATTGTAGTATCATTTGCTATTCGTACCGTTATCGGGTCTTCTGATCTAACCCATTGGTCGTTTTCTATAATGTCTTCCCCTGCTAAACAGAGTGAAGCGCCTGTATCTACATATGCATGTATAGGTTTATTGTTAATAAATACCTTAATGAACGTTGCGTTAGGGTTTATCTTATTCGTCTGTTTCTGAATCTTCTTCATTACTTATGTCTTCTCCATCAGTTATGAGTAATTCTTCGTCTGTTTCTTGGTCTGTTTGATATGATAATCTAATTATTTGCTCGTATTCATAGTCATCTTCTATCGGTTCTAAATTATATTCATAAGCTATTTTTAGTTGTTGTTGTTTTGCTTTATATTTCTCCATATCCTTCTTTGGACATTCATTTGCATAGTGTCCTTCTTGATGACATAGCCAGCATTTACATGTGCTTTTGCCTTTTGGGCAGTATTTTTTCTTTTCTTTGTTATAAATTCTTTTCTTTGTTCCTCATTGCTTGAAATATCTCTTCTTATAATGTGGTTTCCATTGTCGCCATTTCTTCTTGTATCGATATGGTTTATATTTTTTCTTGTTATTTCTTTTTTGTTTAAACCCGAATTCGAGAGGCATATATGGTTTATTACAACATTTTATAAATTTATTTTTCATTAAATGACGTTTTTCTTGCATTAAGCATTGTTCTGTCATAAAATGATGTACCGTGTTAATTATTCCTCCTAGAGTGTTTAATACTATTCCTTCATTAATTCCTTCTTCAAATCTTTTCCTTATTTCAAGATTGATTGGATATGGTATTTTATCAATGAATACTTGTAAGTAAGTTTCTACATCTGCTTTCGTTGATAATCTATAATATAGCTTTTCATATTGACAGGTCATTTCATCAAAGTGACATATATCATTTAGTTTAATCTGACTTAATTGCCATTTTATTTCTGACAGTTGTTCCTGTTGTGCTTTAGATGAACTAAATTGAGTTGCTTTCCCAGTAAAATGTTGAATTATTATGTCTGCCATTTGAACTAATACTCCTTCATTATTTGATGTCTTTGTAGGGTCAGTGGTGTTTAGATCATAGTTTAGAAAAAATGTATATACGTTTCCTTTTGTTTTATATCTGAGGTAGTTATAATAGTCTTTTCGTGGAAGATTCTTTAATTCTTCAATTGTCTGAAGAGACAATAAATGCCTACTTACCCATTCTTCAATTAGTTCTGTTCTGTTTGATGCACAATCTAAGTCTAAAATTCCTTGATATCCTAATTCTTTATTAATTGGAGTAAATTCGAATAAATCTGGTTGTCTTAATATCTGAGTTTTTGACTTATAAAATCCTTTTTGGTAGATTTTAGGTTCATAAGTGTCTTGCCATTTGAATGATTCTTCATGCTTACGTTTTTTATTTTCATCTTGTGTTTGATCAAAAGGTTTTCTTTCACTAGTTTCTCCTTGTTCCATAAAGCCTTGTTCTTCATCGCTGCTAGAATATCCAAATATTAATTCTTCATTTTCATTTGGTTCAGATATTGTGATTCCTTTTTGTTTTTTGTGTGTTATCTCATATAATGGTTTGCTGTTAATTTCAAAATCCTGATTTTCTATTTTGAGTGCTTCCAATTGTTTGATCAAGCTTTCGATTAAATCTATCTTATCTTCCATTATTGGAATGTGTTTGTCTTTGAAACTGTAAGTGCATAAGTCTATTTCTTTTACTGTCAAGTTTTTGTTGTAATATCTTTTGTCTCATGAATATCATCCTTAGTTCCTTTTCCCATTTTTTGACTAAATATTATCCTCAAAGAATGTGGACGAAAGTTCTCTTAATTGTTCTTCTTTACCATCTAAATAATCTAATGTGAATTCATATCTATATATATATTTTATTAATTTCTTTTGTTCTTTTTGTATTTTATTTCTCATTTTTGAATTTCTTGATCATTTCCATGAATAGAATGAAAAAGTGTTCCTTTTTATAGAATTCTTCACAATTGCAAACTACTATATCGGGCTCCAGTATTATCTCATGTGATTCTTTATGTTGTTCATGATTTTGGTCAATCGCATCTACAATTTCATTTTGTAAATAATCTATTGCTTTTGGATTACTAAAATCAATGCAACTTAATTTTTGTACTGCTTTTTCTATATCTGTTTTTTCATAATTGTATAGTCGTGGGTGATCATCCATTAGTGATATCTTCCTAAACTTCGTTGGTGCTCTATCATCATTAGTTTATTTTCAGAGCGAGTTATTTGCCGTGGAATTTCCTCGAGTATTAATATATAGTGGTTTTTCTCATCTTCTAATATTATTTCAGTTATTGTTGATAATTCTTCTCGATTTCTTAATAAAGAATCAATTCGTTGTATTCTGGCTTCTAGCTGATCTCTCTGTCGTATCAAGTCTTGGTTGGACTTTTTCAAAAAAAATAGTTTTAAATATTTTAAATTGTTAATTTTGATGTCAGTCGAACCCTGTTGAACCTAGCTAGAAAGACCTTTTGACCCACAATAATTTGGAAACTAAAATATCCATTAATCCATTAAATGACTAATTGGAATCCTTACAACTTGTCGCACCCTTGAGCAAGAGAGAAGTCCTAACACACAAATTTAGAAAAAAGACATGCTTTGTAATTTGGAAAAAGGAAAACATCAGAAAATTAGAAAGAAAGCTATATTAACTTAATTAATCCTTTATTACTCGATTTAATCCCAAGGGAGCCAAAGGCAATATAAACTTAGTTAATCCTTCTGCAGTTCTTCCTGATCTCCCCTTGGGAACCAGTAAGCGGGCTGATATCTCCCATCTTGATCATTCCGGCCACGAAATCAGAGGCGAAGGTGCTCGGGTTGCTGCTGTAGGTACGCACTATGGAGTCAGTGGACCCACCATTGAACAGCACCTGATCGGAGTGGAGCAGTCCCCTTCTGTTAATCAAGTTCTTGAAGTAGTTGTTGTCGAATTTGATTGGGGTCTGCAAATCGAGCGGTGCCAAATTGTTGTCCCCCGACCCAGAAGTTGATGGGCAGTTTGGCGTTCTCCTTGTTTGGGCAAAGGAGCTGTCTATGTTGGTCTCGTTATATACTCGGGCTCTGAAGTTTGTGCACCTTGCTTGTCCTATTGTGTGGGAGCCTAGTATTAAAGAAGTCAGAAAGGAACATCACTAAGGATCAAAGCTATGACCCATATTCTTTTTGGTTTTTTAGTATACTGCAACTTGGACTCGAACTCAAGACCTCTACCAGTTGAGCTATAAATCATTGGTAAGATATATATGGCATGTTTGAAGTGAGGTAAGGAGCTCAGCTTATGTTTGTTGAAGAGTGAAATGAAAGCAAGAATATATAGAGCGAACCTGATAGAGCAACCAAGTCTCTGGTTGAAAGGCCAAGAGCATTGAACCTAGAGGTCAGTTGGTTCAAGTTGGAAGTTGGTGGTGGAATGCTGTTATTGGCAGCAGCCTGGCTTGCAGTCCTAGCATCTCTTCTTCCAAGTTTAACATTCCATGTAGGTCCTCCCAGCTATAGACACACATGTAATTTTTATGATTAGCTTTAATTTGTGGATAGTGCCTTTATTTTACTTGGTAGGAAATAGGGATTTTGATGTATAAATCTTACTATGACGGTAGAGTCTCTAGCTGCAATGGCCAAAATATCAGCACATGAAACCACACCAGGGCAGGCACGCTCAACTGCTGACTTGATGCTGTCAATCACCTCAAATCCCCGAGCAGAATTCCGGTTTGGAGCAGCATTCTTTTCTCCGGTGAAAGACGATGTGTCGTCCAGTAGAACCGAGCCATCACATCCCTATTGTGTCCAATAGCAAGATTTTCATAGAAATGCCAAAACCTTAGCATTGAACTTATATATGAGATATTATGATTAAAAAAAAACTCAGTACAGTAATTGCCTATTTAAGTATAAAAAAAAAAGGTCCATCAATATATTGGGTCAACCATATGGAAAGAGACGTGAGGTATATATATCAAGTTTATTTTTTTTCTTGACGACAATATGTATCATATTCATAGTAAGAATACTTACATTGACGAAGCAATCATGGAAGAACAGGCGAACGATGGATGCACCCATCCTTGCCTCTCTGTTTACTGCAGATTGCACAACTGGCTTAACCGTGGCCAATAGGTTGGGGCAAGATTTGGAGTAGAAATTTGGTGAAAGTTGAGCGCTGGTGCTCCCCAAAAGGAGGAGCACAAGAAAGGCCAAAATCGGAATGGCATTCGAAAATGAAGAGACAGAAGCCATTGAAAATGGAGGGTTTACTAGTAGCTATAGATATGTATGGGTTAAGTAAGAATGTTGTATATTGAGAAGCAACGTTGGAAGAATTTATATAGAGAGATTTTCTCGAGGCTTGTAGGCTCGGCAGGTTACCTAACCTGAGACTCTTGTGTGCATGCATGGCATTTCTACGTTGATCAACTACAAAAAGCACTGCATTAAATAACGGATTATGATTGATTACTAAAAAGATAAGCCTAGCTTTAGACTTCAGAATGAGAATGCAAATTTTTGATCCTTGGAAATGGTATGCGACAAGGATCTTTTGGGGGCTGCTCACCTCCAGTTGAAAAGCCTCCATTTGCCTCCAGTGTGTGGATGAGATTTGTCCAGCACATATAAAATCAATCTAAGGGTTCATATTACATTTCATTTAAAGTTAGTTAAATTACGTTTTTTTCCTCCTTATTTTGTAATCTTTAATATTTTTGGTCGGAATAAAAAAAAAATAAATCCTTTCCTTCATCTTTGAGTTTCATGGCTATCCCAAACAAAATGAACTGTGAAGTGGGGGAAATCTACGGCTCTGATCTTAATTCCAGAATCGGAGGAGCAGTCCTGAACCTGCAACCGCGACGACTATTGGTCTCCTCCTCCGGCCATGGCCTCCTTTGATCTGAAGGCCTTGAAGCTAAGGAGGATGGAGTTTATTAATTAGTATTATTGCTAGCAGTAAAATACTGATAATTGGTTTCTTCTTCTTAGGTGGTAGTTGGGGGTGCGAAGATTGAAAACTAGTTTTTTTTTTAAAAAAAAAATAATATTCGTGTGATAGCCATGAAACTCAAAGATAAAGGAAGGGATTTATTTTTTTTTAATTCCGACCAAAAATATTAAAGATCACAAAATAAGGAGGAAAAAAAAGTAATTTAACTAACTTTAAATGAAATGTAATATGAACCCTTAGATTGATTTTATATGTGCTGGACAAATCTCATCCACACAATGGAGGCAAATGGAGGCTTTTCAACTGGAGGTGAGCAGCCCCCGGATCTTTTGGGGTGGAGTGAAAATTTGTCAAGATGGTAGTGATTCTGGTAACAATTTGTCAAAAAGTTAGACCCCACAGGTGCTCCTTTAATCTCTGTATTTTGGTGAAGACCGACAAAATGTGTAGAAAAGGTCAAATTTTGATGCGATAACTGGATGCCAAAAGGGATTGACCCTTAACCAAGTGTACCAACTTTTTTTTTTTTCCATTCTGCGTTGAAAGTTATCTCATGGGTACTACGCGGGATTTGTTATAGTCACTTGTTCCTTGCAATATCCTATGAAATTTGCAGCAAGGTAAAGAACCCAAACTAAAGGATCATAGCATCTTCTCTTTTCACATATGCATGGCCCAAGAATTTGATGCTCATATGGTAATATCGAAGACTATTGAACACTTTGGTAAACATAGAGTAATGAAATTTTACACATAAAATGGGTAGAAAGAAAAGAATCATAGTAGGCCCAGTAACGAACCAAAACGACCCTGGCCACTATTCGGGCACCATGTAGATAATTTTAACCAGTGATTTGGTTCCACTTAAATAACCACTTGATTTGCCTATTATGTTTTTGTACCCACTTTGGCCCTTGATAAATCATTTTTCTTATTTTTCAAATAATTTTTTTATCATATTTTTTTAGGTCTTATCACTAGATAAATGCATAAATTTTGGTCCAAAGTTTAATGCATGCCGCACTTTCCTTCCGTATGTATTAACACAGGATTGCATTAAATATTAATAATCCCAAATTAGTACATCGTTCACCGGCAAAAATTGACCGAAACAATTTGAAAACTCTTGAAACAACAATAATGGTACAAAGAGATTTATACTTAAAAAAGTTATATAAACATATGTGGCATTTTGGCATTTTCCTATTGAATAATTTTATTAATTTTTCACTTCATTTTTTTAATTTATTATTTATAAAATTAGATTTATAATCATTACAAAAATCTTTTTCCACTTCTGCGAGAAAAGGTCATGATAATCACAGAAGTGGTTGTTGTACCCACAAATTTGGTAAACATGAAGTAATGAACTTTTACACGGGTAGAAAGAAAAGAATCATAATAGGCCCAGTAAAGAACCAAAACGACCCTGGCCCCTATTCGGGCACCGTATAGCACTACTAAATTCTAGCTTGTTTTTTAGGTCAATTTCCTCTAATTTCTTTGACAAAGTGCTAAGAAAAAGACATTTTTTAAGAATTATTCAAAGAATTATTAGGAGAGAAGACCTAAAAAAATATGTGGTAAGAAACCCAAAAACCTAAGAAACTCTTAACAACCTCCAATGTAAATTAGTTAGCACTTTTTGAGCGGTTAAACCTTAGGAAAATCTTAGAAAAAGCACCTAACGAATTCTGAGGAAAGTACTCAACAACTTAGTCAAAAATCATGTATGTATAGTGCTAAAAAAAAATCCTTGGAAAGGTTCTGGATGTAGAAATATCATCTTTGTTGGTAATCTAGAGATAAGTTCCAAATTGGTATGTCCTAGTCTTCGATGCCACGAGGTAGGTGTTTCTATTCTTGTAATTACTTAAGCTTATGGTTTATAGCATTATTAAAGGAAATAGAGTAGATTTTTCCTTTTCTAGTTCCAGTAAAAACCACATCTTTATCATCCGAACTAACTAAACATTTAGATGCTTCAAAAGTTACTTTAATTCCTCTATCACAAAGTTGATTAATACTTAGCAGATTATACTTAAGATTATCAAAAAACAAGGTATGTTCAATAGATGGATTAGAATCAATGTTACCAAACCCGAGAATTTGTCTTTTGGACTTATCCCCAAAAGTTATTTTTCCTCGGCCTTTCTTGGTTAGGGATGAGAATTTAAATATTTCACCGATCATATGCCTTGAGCATCCACTGTCTAAGATCCATTCATCCCCTGTCATCTGTAGAAAACAATTAGGTTTTAGGTACCCAAAGTAATTTGGGTCCTTCGGGGTTAGAATTGGTTCCTTTCGGAACCCACACATACCTAATATTTTCATCTCTCTTTTTGAACATGTAAGTTCTAACGCCATGACCATTCCTTCCACAATAGTAACTTGTAATACGAGATGCATGATAATGTGTATACATGTTCTTCCTAGATGAGTATTCATAGGTGTTTCTTTTGAACTTGTAAGGCTGCATTTTATTATTTGGTTTGTTAAAAACTAGATTTGGTCTTTATGTGACACCCAGGGTCTATGAGGTCGAACTGTATAATTAAGAATAGCTCCAATGAAGTGATTTCAAGCTTGTACATGTATGGGACTGTACAATTGAGAATAACTTAAACGGTTTGATGGGTACTAGCTATATCAACAAGGTGCACCTACCTTTTCGGTACTCATTCTAGAAAAACTTCAAAGTTAACCGTACTTGACTTGGAGCAATTCTAGGATGGGTGACCTCTTGGGAAGTTTTCCCCGGAAACGTGCGAGTGAGGACAAAGCATGTTGGAAAGGTCCCATGTTGGTCTGTAGTGACAGTCGACAAGCCGGGACGTTACAGTTGGTAGCAGAGCTCCAGAACTCCCCTAGTATGGTGCGGGGTTCGGGGACGAACCTAGCGGAAGCTGGTGGGCTAGTGACACCCGGGGTCTATGAGGTCGGGAAGTGGACGTCGGTGCTGGATTGAGCATGGAAAATGAGCGGCTTCCAGGGGGCTTCTAGACAAAGGGGTACAGGAAAGAACCGAATCCAAACCGGAATAAGAGAGATCCTGAGACTGTGTAGGGATGGGGCTGCATAGTTGGGGCGATTTTGTAATTATACGGTTATAGGACGGTATAATTAAGAATAGCTCAAATGAAGTGATTTCAAGGTTGTACATATACGGGACTGTACAATTGAGAATAACTTAAACGGTTTGATGGGTACTAGCTATATCAACAAGGTGCACTTACCTTTTCGGTACTCATTCTAGAAAAATTCCAAAGTTAAACGTGCTTGACTTGGAGCAATTCTAGGATGGGTGACCTCCTGGGAAGTTTTCCCCGGAAACGTGCGAGTGAGGACAAAGCATGTTGGAAAGGTCCCGTGTTGGTCTGTAGTGACAGTCGACGAGCCGGGACGTTACACTTTATGACATACTCATCCTATTTGGTTTATTAGAAACCAAATTTGGTCTATGTGATGTATTCGACCTTGGGCTAGTTTTTTTCATAGGCTTATATGGTTTATTAAAAGCCATATGTGGAGTGTCAGATTTATATGGCACACTAGATTCTGTCCTTACAAATTGCATAAAATGATTTGGTTTGTTAAAAACCGCATGTGTAGCACCTATTCTTTCTTTTTGCACCGAGTGCCTTTGTTGTCCTAACAACATGTTCAGACTATTAGTTCTACCAGTAAATTTCTCAAGAGAAGATTTCAAGTCAAAAATAATTTTCTCAAGAGCTTCTTTTTCTTTTGTTAACTCATTGCACATAGCACTCTTTACTACCAAACTTCTTTTCAAGTTCATCATAAGTAGTTTTTAGAGCAAACTTTTGACTTCTCAAATCTTTACAGATTTTCAATGCAACAGAGTTCACAAGATTAAGTTTTTCATAAGCATTTCTATGAGCTTTATCATCAAACTCAAGTAAATCAATGTTATTCTTATATTCTTTATTCTTCACAAGCATTTCTATGAGCTTCATCATCAAACTCAAGTAAATAAATTTATGGACTATCTATTTAATTAGGCCTTGGCTTAGCACAAATTTTCTGACTCATTTCCCCTTGATTTTCGTTGGATTAGAGGCCCAATTTAAGTTGGTTAATTATTTTGCCTATTTTAAGGAGAAAAGAGGAATAATTTGAATCCTTGCAGTGCAGGTCAAGTAATTGAGTTTATATAGAAGTAATGTGGAGTTTTCCTCAAGCAAAAGGGAGTTTTTCTGGTATGGGAACCCTCACTTTGCGTGCAAGAGTCGGATTGGAGTCAAAATTAGGAAAACCCTATCAAACTACTTGTAACGCCCCAAATTTTCGTTAATTAATTTCTATGAGATTTTCAAAATTTATTTTCCAATTTTGCCCTCGAGGAGTTTCCGGGAATTTATGGTCAAGGAATATTATATTTGCTTGGAAATAATACTTTTATGAGGAATTTTCCTTGTTCGGTTTTTCTTTTGGAATTAATTTGTGTTTTGGGGTGAAGCGCAAAGCTTGAGGTTGTTTTGACCAAAACTACGTCGTTTTAAGAAAACCAAACCACAAAACTCAACAAGGCAGGCGTTTTGACCAACCCTTTTGGTGCGTTGACCTCAGGTGCTGAGAGGAAGCAACGACGCCATTTTAAGCGTGGTTCGAACCCTAGGTATATAATCCTTCTCTTTCTCTCTCTCTCCTCTCTTTTCTTTTTCTTCCTCTCCTCCCCGAGCTGCTGCTCATTTTTTCTGTCTTCTCCCTTTCTTTCTTTTCCCTTCCTTCGGAACAAACCTCGCCGCTGCCACCATCACTTCTCCCTTTTTCTTCGAGTTGCCGCTGTCACGGGTTGAGGCTGCCTGCTAAATCAAGGAAGGAAGCCGTAGAGGCTCGGCACGAGACTCGTGCGTGGACAGGACGTGACGGGGAGTCGTCAGCGCCGCCTTCTCGGTAAGCCCAGCTCTTCCCTTCCTCTCCTCTTCCTTTATCCTCTCGATTTATGGGTCGTTTGGTTTGTTGTATTGAGATTAACCCATTTCGGGTTTGTGGTTGTTGTGTTGTGGCTGTCGGGTTATTGTTGGGGACGGATGATGGTCGGTGGGGTTTGCTGCAGGTTGTTTTGGTGGTCGTCTCCTGCAGGCAGTGGTTGTTGGAAGCCGACGCGTGCAGTGTCTCCGAGCAGAGGTGCTCTATAGCTCGGGTTGTGTGGTTCGGCAGTTGATAGGTGTTTTTGGCAGGACCTGAAGCTGTGTGTGTGTCGATCCGAATCCCAGCAGTGTGGGTTGTGCGATCAAGGTAAGGATCCGACGCCTTGCCCATCTTTTTTTTAGTGTTATTTGTTTAATCCTATCTCTTTTAGAAATCATTTTGTGAACTGAATGTTGTTGGGCTTGAGCAGTTGTGGGTTGGTGTTGTTTCGGGATCGTTGTGGGATTTCCCGGCAAGATGGTCGCCGGAATCCGGCTGGAGAACACTGTTTCGACGAGTACGGTTCCGGTTTTGGCAAGACAGTTTACACGCCGACTGTTTAACGGCATTTGTTCTCCGATGGTGTTGTGTATTTTTATTCATTATACATGGCATGGGCTAAATTAAACGGATACGGTCAATGTATCGGGAATGATCGGTTTAATGGGAACTGTGAGTGGGGAAAGAGTGGCACGTGGCCGGAATACTTTCGATGTGCGTAGTTTTTGTAGGACAGATGACCTTGGGCTCGGGTATAACTTTAGAACGGAAAATAAGGAAACCGGGCCCAGGCCTATTAACAAGCTTTGTGCCCTTGTGTGATAAAAGTGGATCATAATAAGAGATGGGCTTTAAGCCCAAAGACATATATGGTTTTAAATGATGGGTTATGAGGATGTGGGCTTTAGGCCCAGTGATCATGTGAACTTTAAGTCCAGATGTTCTTTTGGATTTAGATGGGCTTCAGGCCCAGAGATGATATGGGCTTTAGGCCCGGAGTAAGGATTTGGGCATAGTTTGGGCTTTAGGCCCTGTGAACCATAAACCCGCGACATGATGGAGATGTGGACTATGAGTCGGATTGGATCTTTGGGCTTAGACCCTGACCTTGGTAGTAAACGGGCCTAGACTTATGATTTATAAACATAATCGGGCTGGAGGGCTTAAGTTGATATAGAGAGATAATCACATAACTAGCATGTACCTATCATGTCCTATCTTTGCCATATATGTTATCCTGTTGTATTATAACATAGGATATGTCGAGGCAAGGCGGTGTATCAGTTTTTCCAAGGCAATTTCTATAGCCCAGGTGTGGACATATAAACCTTTGTATGCTTTACTGCCTGCGGTACTCAGGTTGATAGGCTTGGCACACAGTGTGGTAAATGGTTTTATGCTGTAAGTATCTTATGCCTGTTTTAGCTTGTCGTGGTTCATGCCTTGGCTGTGTGGTGTGCCCGATTGTGTATATATATTCTTGATACACTATTAATTGTTATGAGCTGATAATGCCATGTTAATTATTATGAACTGATAATGCCATGTTAATTGTTGTGGGCTGACAATGCCATGTTGATCATCTATAAGATGAATTGCCATGTTTATGATATGTGCTGGTTGGTGGCCACCTCGCTCCCCACCCACCCCCTCCTCCGTCAACCCTCCCTCCCTCCTCTTCCAATCCATTCATCTTCCTCCCCTAATTTTTCAAAACCCTAGAAGCGACCCATGCATTGATTCCCCATTTACTAAACAAAAACCCTAATTTCCCCAAATTAACACAACTCGAAACCGTAAAATAGACCCAAACTGCAAATTAGTGTATAAAAAAGCTCATTCTTGTGTTGATTCCCAGTTTCTGAACAGAAATCCCCATTATATCAAATTACCATAACTCGAAACCCTAAAATTGACCTAAGCCCCCAAAATTGAATCAACTTATTTCTTATTTCCCCTAATTTTGTAATTAAAATTTCTTGTACACTTCATTAATATGCATACTGTCACGCCCCCGCTACGCGCGAACGGCCAGGTACCCTGTACACCCACTACGTGCCACAGGGCACCCAAAGTCCTTTCATCAACTCAACCAGAAGTTTGTTGCCTCTGCTTGGTGGGTTACTAAAAAAAAGAAATGCGTAGCGTAAAAGGACGCAAAACCAACAAACGCAAAGGCAACAAAGATAAATAAAAGACTCAAGACTCATTTATAAAATCAACTCAACTAGTGTCATTAAACAGTTGCTACAAAGGGGCTCTTAACTCTTACTATACAAGGACATAACCATAATGTATAGATATGTACAATATCATAATTAATAGGAACCGACTTGGCTATACCCATCGACCTATTTCCCGTACTCTCATTCTCGCACCTGTAAGACAAGGGGAGGAAACGGAGGGGGGGTTGGGGTCAATCATATTTTTGATCCTTGTGTTTATTGGTTTGAACATTTTTCATCCTTGTGTTACAAAATAGACAGTTTTCATCCTTGTTGTAACGACCCGGGTAAAATTTTTGCGAATTTACCGAGTTGTTTTAACTCTTACTGTGGTAAATAAATTTTTATCACGGTTAATCGAGCATTCTACCATCTGGAGTTAATTTCGAGAGTTTTACCGGGAGAAATCGAGCTCCGTTTCGATCACTAAGGACGTACGACGTTTTGGAGCACCTTCCACTAACCGAGCCTCGGAATTAATTCCGAGGAATTACTCGAGGATTCCGAGCATCCTTTATAGCTTACCGAGCCTCGGTTTTGAATTCCGAGACTTGGACAGTGCTTGGGATGATTAATCGGATTTTCCGAGCCCAAGTTGTATTTTCGGACACGGGATGGAATTTGACGAAAAGACGGATATACCCTTGTACTTCTAACGGGTTAAAGCCGGAACGGAGGATATTTTGGTCATCGACGGACACACAAATTTTACCGACACACGAGCCACGCTTCTTTCTCTCTCCCGGACCAACTCTGCCTCTCTCCCGTTCCTTCTTCTTTTCTAATTTTTCTACTCTCTTTCTTTTCCCTATCTTTTCCAATCTTTTCTTTTAATTTTCTCTTTTCCCTTCTTCCTTTCTTTTTCTCTTCCTTTTTCTTTCTTTTCATTATCTTCTTCTCCTCCACTACCGGCCACCCACCCACCATTTCTCCACCTTTCTTTTTTTTATTATCTCTTTTTCCCACCATCTTCTTTATCTCTTTTTCTTCTTTATCCCATCTTCTCCTCCATCATCCACCATCTCCTTTCTTCCGCCTCTACTTCCCCTCCATCCTCCTCTGCCATTACCATAGCCGCCGCCCTCAACCTTCTCTTCGTTTTTCCCTTTCTCTCTGCCGCCGCCGTCATTCCCTTGTCTCTCCTCCCGTCACCACCGCCCAGACCTGCAACCCCTCTCCCTTCCCCTGTCCTCGCATCGCCACCGCGCCTCGCGACCACCGCCGTCGCCCTATCGCCTGGTCGCCGTCGCTCCTCATCAACCCGTCACCGACCCGTCTCTCCCCTGAATCCTTCACCGCCGACACAGCCAGACGACGCCACCACGGACCCCTGTCTACCCCGCCGTTTCCTCCCTGGCTGTGTCCGCCCCGCTCCCTGCCGCTGCTGCCAGTGAACCCAACCGCGCCGCTGTCTAGACGAAGAGAGCCGACAAAGTCGCCTCTGCCAGCCTCCCTCCGACCCATCGCCGTCGCACTCCCTCTCTCCCTCGTGTGTCACGCACCGACCCTCCCCTCTCCTCTTGCTGAAGGTGCGCCGCCGGTGGGTTTCAGTGGTAAGAAACCATACCCTCTCTGCCTTCACGATTACGGGTTCCTTAATTAGTTGTGTTTGGATGGTGATTAATCGGGTTTAATTAATGTTTGTGGGTTCTGCTTGTTGATGTTTTGCCGAACATGGGTAGAAATGATGTTGTTGATGATTTTGTGGACGTGGGTGATGATGTTTTGGGTGCTGGACTTGGCTGTTTGGTGGCATTCCGGCCACCGGAAAATAG
>JAKUCV010003826.1:0-85350 GCA_028386065.3 Turnera subulata
GATACCGTAGAGGAGGGGACGTTTTCATCCTGCTCTTTCTGGTTCTATACTTATAATTAGGTGAAAGATCCTAATCTCCAAGTAAGTAAAATTGTTATTCGGTTTTGTAGCCTCACATGTGGTTCTAGGGTAGTTTCCTATCTTTCCGCTGCTTGATGAGCCTTTGTATGAGTGTCATATAGCTCTTAGGAAACTTACACATACCTTATTAAATTGGACCGTTACATTTATCTTTAACCCAAGAATAAATATAATTGGGTTTAGTAAATAAACAAGTCCAAAGTTAATAAAAGAAAATACATTTTAGCAATTTAGTCCTTAATATATCCTATGATTAAATCCTAAGCACATAAAGGTCTTAATTACTATAATGTATAAATTCTACTAAGATTAAACCCCATCCATGCTTCAACCCAAGACTAACTCATCAATCTTATGATTCAAACATGTCTGGAGTGTAATCTCAATATAATTTGCATGGGTCAAATTTGGGTGTTCACAAGCACACTGTATTCACACCCTTTGAACAGAAATGTGCAAGTAGCTTATGCTCATCAAGTATAATTCCAGCTACTTATTACAAAGTTTGATTCTTCTTTTTAACAACCCCATTTTGTTGTGGTGTTCTAGGAGTCAAAAAGTTGTGTTCTATGCCCCTTTGCTCACAGAAGTGTTTGAAGACAAGATTATCAAATTCTCCTCCATGGCAACTTCTTATTTTTGAAATCTTATAATCTTTTTCCTTTTGTAATCGCCTAATAAAAGTACAAAACTCATAGCATGCATGATCTTTTTGAGCAAAAAACAATGCCCAAGTATACCTTGAATAATCATCTACAATCACAAAAACATAACTCTTACCACTGAGACTCACAATTCTCATGGGACCAAACAAGTCAATATGCAACAATTGAAGTGGTCTAGAAGTAGAGATAATGTGCTTAGGTTTAAATGAACTTTTAACCTGTTTCCCTAGTTGACATGCTCGACAAGTGATTTCTTTCTCATATTTCAACTTGGGTAGTCCCTTTACTAACTCCTTTGTGGATAGCCTTGAGATGAGATCAAGGTTGGCATGTCCTAGCCTTCGATGCCATAGTGTAGGAGTCTCTGTTCTTGCACTTAAACACTTAAGCCCATGGTTAGAAACATCATTCAAAGATATAGAGTAGGTATTCCCTTTTTTGGTTCCTGTAAAAACCATATGTTTTCCATCTTCCGGGCTACTCCAAAGATATTGGGTGACGGTTAAGAAGAAGGTGTAAAGGAATAGGTGAGGAGGCCCAGTTAATCTTGGGTCGGGTCCTCTTAGTTGTTTATAGCTTAGTGTGAGGATTGAAAATACAACAAATAAGACAAACGAGACTGGGCCAAAATAAGGAAAGAGTTGAACTGATCAGGCACATGATGGTCATATTAACGGCTGGAAAGGGTTTTAGGTGGTTGATGTGGGTGTGAAGAAAAAAATTTTGACCATCTAAGTTGGGCTCAAAGGGTTATTCAAGGGTTTGAGTGATCTAGGGTAGGCTAAAAGGCTAATTTTTTGGTTCAAATCAATGATAGCCTAACTCCTATCCCTGATTAGAAAGTGTGCTAAAAATTTCGCCTCAATGTAAGTTAAGAATTGTTCTACGACAAAATATTTGCTTCTCTTGTAAAGTTTCAAAAAATCTAGGCAATCCAAATCCTAAGGACGTAGCAATACTTAATCAAGAACTCAAACTTACAAGTGATTTTCAATGGGGATTTATTGACCTGGTTCTGCTCTATTTCATGACAAATAGAAAATAAGTCTCTTCAAAGCTAAATGAACACAAGTAGTACTGAACAGAGTCACATTGTTGCAAACCAAAATATGTAAACATCCAAATAAAATAACATAATCCTTTGGCCATGCACAGTAGTTCATGTAGAAAATAAACATGCCAGAAATTGTAAGTTTACAACCCAAACCTAAACAGAACAGTGTCCTCACTGGACCAAAATAAACACAAAAAGGCGTACAAAGCAACAAACAAATAAGAAACGCATAAAGCAACAAAGGAGCAGGCACATGACAAGAAAGGACACCCTAAACCTAAAAATTAGCAGGTGTAATAGATAAGGGTGGGAATGGGTGAGTTTCCAAAGGGTTGTGAAACCCTTAGCTCTTAGTTTTAAAAATTAAAAAATGCACACAAGACAAGGTAGCATAAAAAGTTAAAACGCGAACAGAGTGACGCTGTTGAGTGGGGGTATCCGTGTGTGACAAAATTTTTGCAAAGAAACAAGCAATATAGCACAAAAAAATGACACAGAATAAAATAAAAAGGAAAAGAATTGCTACTCTAGAATTTGGCTGGTGAAGTGCTCTTGCCCTTATTTTTCTAATGCCCATGTGTCATGTCTTTCGTCTTTCTCTTTTCTTTTTGTTTTTATTTTCTGTAAATTAAAATTAAAAAAAGTAAAAGTTGTATAAACTGAAATATTACCTCCTAAAAGGATTAAAGCCTTTTTTCACCCTTCTATTAGACCATAAAGTTGAAATTCATCCTTGTATTGGTTTTGGTCTGTTCTCATCCCTCTGTCTATTGGTTTTGACTTGTTTTCATCCCTCTAAATAGGCCAAAAAGGCGAACACAAGGATGAAAATAAAACAAAATTCACAAATAGAGGGATGAAAATAAACCAAAATCTAATAGAGGAATGATTTCCAACTTTGAGGTCCAATACAAGGATGAAAAAACACTTTATTCCCCCCTAAAATCTCAGGTTGCCTCCTGAGAAGTGCTTCTTTAACGTCATCTTAGTTAGACTCCCTTCAGTTAAGTGATGGGAGAGTTTCGATGCAATAGAGTCACTCTATCTCTACTGTATCCCCTGGGTCATATGGCTTAAACAACCTAAACCTAAGCACATTATAACCTTGCAACCCTAATCATATAGCTGACTAACAATTAATAGATTATACTTAAGATGGTCAATAAGTAGGACATGCTCAATAGAAGAGTTAGAATCAATATTACCAAAACCAAGTATTTGCCTTTTAGAATTGTTACCAAAAGTCACCTTTCCTCGACCTTTCTTAGTTAGGGATGAGAATTTAGATGATTTACCATTCATGTGCCTTGAACACCCACTGTCTAGTACCCATTCATCCCCAACAACCTGCCTAAACAATCAAGTTTTAGGTACCAAAACAACTTTGGGTCCTTCAGGGTTAGATCTGGTTCCTTTCGGAACCCACATATATTTCACATGGCAATTTCTTTTTCTAAACATGCATGTTCTAATGCCATGACCAATCTTACCATAGTAATACATGTATTGTTAGGTGCATGATAATGTGTATACATGTTCTTACTAGAGGTGTATTCATATGTGTTTCTTCGGTATTGATATGGTTTCTTTCTATAATCTGGTTTGTCAACAACCAGATCCTGTCTAAAGAACTTCCTCATCCTATTTGGTTTGTTAACAACCAAATTTGATTTGTGACATACTTGAGCTAGGGGTTGCATTTTTCACAAACTTGTATGATTTGTTATAAACCCTATGTGAAGTATCTGGTTTATATGGGACACTAGATTCAGTTCTAACAAATTTCATAGAATGATTTGGTTTGTCAAAAACCACATCCGTTGCACCTATTTCTTCTTTTTGCAGTGAGTGCCTTTGTTGACCTAGCAGAAGATTTAGACTATTTGTGCCTCTAGTAAATTTCTCAAGAGAATGTTTTAGATCATCAATACTTTTCTTTAACATGTCATTCTCTTTAAGCAACTTATCACATGTAGCAATATTGCATGCAATCTTCCTTTCAAGCTCATCATGAGCATTTTGTATCGCAACCTTTTCAACTTTCAGAGTTTCACAAGATTTCAGCACTTCACTATGAGCAAAGGTGATCTTTGTATCGGAACCTTTTCTCAAGAGAATGTTTTAGGATGCCTTGTTGATGCATGTTCCCTCATGAGTCATGATCTTTGCCTCTGGATGTTACTCCTTTGCACTGAGGATGAGGCTCCGCTACCAATTGTATGCCCAAAGGTGCCAAAGAGGGGGGGGGGGGGGTAGTGAATTAGGCTTTACAACTTTTTCAGAAAGACATGATTTGGTTTTTGAGAAACCAAATCTCTGGGATGCGGGATGAGTGTTTTAGAGCAAGAATGCAAGTGAGGAGAGTCAGAGAGAATGGACACAAGTGATTTTAGAGTTGTTCCCTCTCACTAGGTACCTCCACTACCTAAAGGACCCTCCTTTAGGATTTCAAGCTCTCACTATCCTTAGGTTTTTGCGGGTTCAACCTTAACCTTTACAAACACAAGTTTTTCTAAGCTAAGCTCAAACCTTTACAAGTTTTACACAGGCTAAACTCTAACCTTACAAGCTTTCCACAGGCTAAGCTCTAACCTATCCTCAAATCTAATCCTAGACTTGAATACCCAGTAAATCTAAACCAAGACTTGCTTATACACAACCCTGTTGTTTGGTTCTTAAAGAAACCAGATTCTGAACAATTGTAAGCACTAGTATAAACTTAGATTTTGCTTAAAGGCTGGGTTGATCTTCAAAGGTGTTTGCAACACTCTTTTATAGCCTCTGAGTTTTGGGAGAAAGTCTAAAACGGCTCCTTAGCGGCTGCTTGAATCTCCAAGTTGACTTGAGTTAATAATTACTCCAAATTGGGACCACTTCTTTTTATCAACTCCTTGGTCACAAAGTATTTCTATTTTGGAAAGTTTGGACCACCATCTTTGAGAGATAACATTCCTGGAACATCTCTCTTACTTGCTCTTTAATCTTGAACGTTAGAAATCTGTGTGAGGACCACTTAGCAAGTTTCACCTCCTTGGTTGCAAAGTGTTACCAATTCTGGGAAGTTTTGACCACCTTCAGGAGTTGAGTAGGAGTTAGGTGGGAAAGTCTTCTGCACTTCCATAAAGTCTTCCCTTTTACTTGTTCACCAATTCAAACCATTGGAAGTGGGTTTTAATTGCTTGGAGGACCACATGCAACTTGCACAAAAGGTTGAAAGTGACAGCTCGCAGATATGGTTGCAACAAAACCATATGTCATGTGTCCAAGATATGGTATCGGTAAAAACCATATGTCGTGTGTCCAAGATATGGTATCGGCAGAAACCATATTTTTCTTGTAAGCGAAAACCAACACAAGCAGAGCTAGCAACACACTTGTAATTTGTTAGTCATCAAAACCAGATAATCAATATGGTTAATCATAATTTAGCATCAAGTGGTGATTGACCCAATTTTTGGTCAACATGCACTATATCTTTTAATGATGGAACTAATCATGAGCTTAAATATTTAAGTGCAAGAAAAGCGACACCAACTTTGTGGCATCGAAGGCTTGGACATGCCAACTTGGATCTAATCTTTAGATTATCAACTAAAATGTTGGTAAAAGGGCTGCCTGCAATGAAATATGAAAAAGATGCAACATGCCATGCATGCCAACTTGGAAAACAGGTTAAAAGTTCCATTACCCAAGCATGATATCTCTACATCAAGGCCTCTTGAATTGCTTCACATTGATTTATTTTGTCCTATGAGGACAACCAGTTTAGGTGGTAAGAGATATGTGTTGGTTATTGTTGATGATTACTCAAGATATACAAGGGTTATATTCCTTGCTCAAAAGGATCATGCATGTTATGAATTTGGAACTCTTGTTAGGCATTTACAAAATGAAAAAAGGTTATAAGATTTCAAAGACAAGAAGTGATCATGGAGGAGAATTTGATAATCTTGTCTTCAATCACTTGTGTGAGCAAAGTGGTATAGTTCACACTTATTCGACTCCTAGAACACCTCAACAAAATGGGGTTGTTGAAAGGAAGAATTGAACCTTGCATGAAATGGCTAGAACCATGCTTAATGAGCATAGGTTACCTGTACATTTTTGGGCAGAGGGTGTGAACACAACATGCTACATTTTAAATAGAATATTTACGCGTCCTCTGATTGAAAAGACACCCTATGAGATATGGTATGATTAAAAACCAAATATTGCTTACTTTCGGATTTTTGGATCTAAATGCTATATTATGAACACCAAAGATAATCTTGATAAATTTGATGCCAAATCTGATGGTGGAATATTTCTTGGTTACTCCACGTTCATTAAAGCTTATCGAGTCTATAATAAGAACACCATGGTTGTTGAAGAAACCATGCATGTTGTTTTTGAAGAAATTGATCCTTGTAATTTTAGTAATGATGAAGATGCAAATGTTACTCCTGAAGTTCAACCGCATGTTGTAAATGTTGATCTCTCATCTGATGAAAAGGATGAGGAATTGCCTGTCTTGGTTCCATATGATGCACCACAACAACAAAATGACAATCAACCAGATCTAGTTAGAGAAAAACCAAATCTCATTGGACATGCATCAACTTCACAACAAATTCCTGAAAAAGTTAGAGCACCTAGAGGAATATCAATTGATGCAATTTTTGGTAATATTTCTAGAGGAGTGACTACAAGGTCTTCCATGCAAAATGTGAACACACATCTTGCATTCTTGTCTCAAGTTGAACCCAAAAATGCACATGATGCCATTCAAAATGAGAGTTGAATTAAAGAAATGCAAGAAGAACAGAATTAGTTCAAAAGATGTGAGGTTTAGAAATTGGTTCCATGATGTTCAGATTAGAGAGGAATTATCTTACAGAAATCTAACGTGGGCTGGGGATGTGCAATCTACCTTAAAAGTTTGCAAGTAGTTCTACTTGCTGCATATACCATATAGGCATATATATATATATGTGTGTGTGTGTGTGTGTGTGCATCATCACATTAGTTTAAAGCAATCATAACACTTGCACACAGTGACTATGCATTCAACCAAATGAGGACACTTTCAAAAGGTGTTCAACCCATTAGAAAGGCAAAGTTGGCAATTTTGTGAAGATCTGGTTTCACGAGGAACCATCTATCCGTTGAGACTACGGAGATATGGTTTTTGGGAAAATCATTGATAACTGCAAGCGGTTATTAACTCACAGTTAGTAGAAAAGGCGAAGACAGGTTCTATAAATGGAAGTTACTATTCTAGTTCCCCATGTCTGACAAAAGGAACAAAAGAAAGTGGAGAAGTTAATGCAATAAACCGCTCCTTATAAACCGTGAACTACCTTCTCTCTCTTACATTATTCAACTTCCTTCATAAACCCGAGTTTATCTCCCTCAAGAATTCTCTCGACTCAAAAACCTTAAAACACTCTGACTCTCAAAATCTCGAATATGAAGACATACTCTGGAAAGGGAGATCCTGCTAAAGAAGCCAAGACACCAAAATCAACAAAACCTACCAAGAAGACACCTTCCACAAAATCAAAATTGTCTCCTCATCAAAGATTTTCACAAAAGCACCACCGTAATCCTCCACAAAGAAGTTTTTAGAGATGAAGAGAAAAGCAGTTAACCCGGACGTGACTTCAACAAAAAAGACGGCGGCTGAAGGGTTGAAAAAGTTCAAGGCAAACAAGGTGATGAAGAAGAAAATCGAAAAGGGCAAAGAAGTTCAGAAACCGGAAGCGAAGAAATCAAAGGCTCCGGGTAGTACTCTTGACTTTCCACCTCCCATTTCTATTGCTACTAGAAAAACAATAGAGAGACTTTATGATCCAAAGTATGCCAAAAAAATATTGTTCCCTCTAAAGAAAAACACATTGGTGTGAGGATGTTATGTAAGGCAGAAGAGTGGGCTGTAATGAATGTACAGGGAGCGTCTAAAATGCTTTCTGATACACCAAATGCTGATGAAATTAACTCTGTTTCATCTAGCATTATGAAGAGATTTGGTGAAGTTAGTAAAAGAGCTCCCCACAAATACTTTTTGATATTTTGAGACCAGTAGGCGAAGGAGGTCCATGTGGTCATGTTATGGATGCGGATTTAGCAGAGTAAGAGAAGAAGATGGCGGCTGAGCAAAAACGATTTGAAGAGAAACTTCGAAGACTCAAAGATTTGGTTGCTGTAAAAACCAAGTCCTCCGAAAAGGAGTCTATTATTGAGCAGTTGCTGACACCCTTGCAGAGATGGGCACAAGGAATCATACTCGGCCATATGGTTTTAAAAAGTGTTGATGCAGCATCGTTAGATCCACCTTTTATAATCAGAACCCTGTATGAGGCAGAAGCTGAAGTATTTGCAGAGACACCTGGTACTACCAGAATTCTACCAAAAAAGCCTATTGCAAAAGAAATTGATTCACTTGTGTATGTTATCTTTGGCAAATTCGGAAAGCTTGGTCCAAATGAAGCCAAGGTATTTCTTACAGAATTAGTTAACGCCTGCAATAGAAGATGAATCTATTAAAAGTTCCAAAAAGGATATAGTTGTTGGAAAAACCAGATCTCTTGAAGGAAAGGAAATTATTGAGAAGGATGTGATTGCCGATGAAGAAGGTCATGATGGTAAAATGAATGAACAAGTTGAAGGATTCAAAGAGACCAGTCATGTTGATCTAATGCTTTCAGAAGTTCGGAAGATTGCAAAAAAGGTTGAAAAGGAATCTCTAGAAGCAAAAAATGATCAGGTTGGTCAACCAGATGAAAAGAAGAAAGATGATAATGAAAAGGGTCATGATCAGTCAGAATCTGACAATGCTGAGGCACTAGAAAAGCAACGTATAATTGGAGGTGGGCAGTCCAAGATGAAAAAAAGAGTGCAGATGTGGTTTTTGGAATAATCAAACTGTCTGTTATGAGGAAACCTAGTGCTAGATTACTTGATAAAGGTATTGTGAGGCAGATAGGGAAAAAGAAGAAACAAGATACAGAAGTACAATTAATCGACTCTGATTTTGATACTGATGATGTAATTAATGGTTGAGGCGGAGTCTTCCAAAAAGAGGAAGAGAACAAATGGCTGCGATTTGGAGAAGACTTTGAGTTACAAGTCTGCTGCAAATGATCTGGTTTCAGAAAAAACCAGATCTGGAAGAAGAACCCGATGAGCATCACATTTCCAGCTGCTACACAGACGAGGAAGTTGAAGGGTCTGAGAGAGAAGATGATGATGAAGAGAAAAAGGAGAATGAAAGCCCTAATGAGAAAGAAGAGAATCTAGAAGAGGAATAGAAAAATGAAGAAGATGATGATAATGTGGAAAATTTTAATGATGATGTTGAGGACGAAGACGAAGAGGAAGAAGCAGAGGAAAAAGAGCAGGAAGTTAAGGAAGAAGCTAAAGAAGAGGTTCCTGAACCTTCAAAGAAAAAAGCCAAAGCAAGTAGTGGCCAAGCTAAGGATGATGATGGAAAATTAAAGAAGAAGAAGGATGGGTCCATAGAATTCAAGACTCTCACTTCAACCTACAATGTTACCTTAGCGGACTTGGAGGCTCTCGGAGTCACACCTATCCTGAAGCACTACAAGCTTGACTACTTGGCAACCTTGAAGACACCGGAAGATGAGGAGCTTGTTATCGAATTCTGCAAGAACCTGCGAATGAAGAAGGTTGGTGGTGAGGTTCAGTATGTCGAGAGCAATGTTTGGGGTAAAAAGATCAAAGTCACTACTGATCTTATCCAAGAGGTGCTGAAATTGAAGAAGAGCTCCATTAAGCACTACAACACAGGTTATGGGTTGCGTGTGAATATCAAAGGAGCTCCATCCTACAATCAGCAAGTTAAAGCTGTTTATGGATTACACACGAAGGGCACTTATCAATAGTCAAATCCTCTATCTCGGGGCTTTGTTGTACATGATCACATGGGTAATTCTGTTGCGCCTTTGGCACTTGGCCGATATTGAGAATGCTGACTTGTGGCTAATTGGTTGCCTAATGCACAAGAGTCCTAATTGCTGGGCCTATCAGATGTTGCATCATATTGCCCTATACAAACCAAGGAGTCATGGCCTGCTGATCACGCCAATTGCAAAATGATTTAGTGTGAAGTCATCCAAATCACCCAAACTTATGCCTCTTCTACCAATTAATCAATTGACTCTGTCCAAAATGAGCATCAAGCTGAATGAAAAGGGACAATGTGAGGTGATCAAGGCTGGAGCAAGTGCTAAGAAAACTCAGCTAGATAATCTTGCCACTCGTGTTGGTCTTATGGAATCTGATTTTGGAGAACTTCAAGAAGAGGTAAGAGATCTCAGGGCATATATGATGGAGCAGTTTGCGAAATTTCTTTCAAGATTGCCTCCTCAAGCCAATTCTGATGATGAATGAAGCCTTTCTAGATCTGATGCTTTTAGGATTCATGCATTACATTCATCTTGGTTTTCCTACTTTGTTCTTCTTATTGGATTTAATATCTGGTTCTCAATTTGGTTGTTCCCAAATATTTTCTATCTTTTTGGGATTTTATGTTTGAATACTTGAATATTGCTCTTTTGAATGTTTAAATTCTGCATGGTCTTTGCTCTATCCTTTTTGCTGATGCCAAAAGGGGGAGAAAGTATTGTGCGTTGATTAATCATTTGCAGGAACACAATGGATATATTGAGTATGGTTTTTGTGAAAAACCAGAATTTTTGGTGATTTATGATTATGCAAGAAATATGGAGAATTGGTTGACACTGATATTGATATTGTCAATATGGTTGTTGTTAAAACCATACTTTTAATCGATCTAACAAAGTTTTGTGCAGAATGTGTGGAAATGAGAAATCTGGTTGATTGATCCTATGATACTGATGTTGAAGATATGGTTGTTGTTAAAACCATACTTTGGATCGATCTAACCAAGTTTTGTGCAGGATGTATGGAAATGAAAAATCTGGTTCCTATAAAAAACCACACTTATAACTACGGTTTGGTTTCTGTTAAAAACTAAAATCTATTATGTTGAATGCTGTGCTACTTTGTATTTCTCAATACATTCGACTAATCTGTTATGCAGAAATCGGAAAACGAAGGGGGAGATTGTGGGCTAACGAATGCAGGAACACAATGGATATATTGAGTATGGTTTTGTGAAAAACCAGAATTTATGGTGATTTATGATTATGCAGGAAATATGGAGAATTGGTTGACACACATACTGATATTGATGATATGGTTGTTTTTAAAACCATAGTTTTGATCGATCTAACCAAGTTTTGTGCAGAAAGTATGGAAATGAAAAATCTGGTTGATTGATCCTATGATACAGATATTGACAATATGGTTGTTGTCAAAACTATACTTTTGATTGATCTAACCAAGTTTTGTGCAGGATGTGTGGAAATGAAAAATCTGGTTCCTATAAAAAACCACACTTATAACTGCGATTTGGTTTCTGTTAAAAACCAAAATTTATTATGTTGAATGCTGCGCTACTTTGTATTTGTCTATACATTCGTCTAATCTCTTATGCAGAAATCGGAAAATGAAGGGGGAGAATGTGGGCTAATGAATGCCAAGATTTAATTCACAAGGAATGCCTTGCAATGTTTTTCGGAAACTTATCCTTGTTGAATTGCAAAAATATTTTTGAAAGGGAGAGCAACAAAAAAGGGGGAGCTTTTAAAGCTATGGAAATATTTTTAAACCCTTGCTATAGATGAAAACACGAATTTTTCATCATAAAAAAGGGGGAGATTGTTGACCGAAAATTGGGTTAATCACTGTTTGCCAAGAAATGGCGAAGATTGGGGGGGGGGGGGGGGGGGTGAATTAGCTTTTCCTTTTTTTCGACTTTTCAGAGATTTGGCTCGACAGTGAAGCCAAATGCTAAGCTTAAGTAAAAATGCAAGGATGAATACAGAAAAGCAATGGACACAAGGAATTTATAGTGGTTCCCTACTCAGGAGTACTTCCACTACCTAAAGGTCCCCCCTTTAGGATTTCTAAACTATCCACTAATTTGGCTTTTACAGGCGAGCAAAATAACCTATGATACACAAGTTTTTGCAGGTTGAACTTGCTAAACCTATCCCAAAGCTGAACCTAGCTTTGTCTACCCAGCAAGATTACCCGCTAATCTTGTTGATTACAACCTTTCCCAAGGCAAAGCTTCAAGAGTGACTCACTCAAGAAACTAATTAAGCACAAGAATATCTCACACGGTAAGCTCTTTTCTCAACTTAGAATCTCTTGAATAGCTAGGTCGATTTGCTGTGAGGCTTCAATCCTCTATTTACAGATTCTAAGGATGGGGAGGAGTATCTTCCAACGGCTAGATTGCTTCCAGGTGGCGCACAAGTTGACTTCTTTCTTCATTTAAGAATTGTCAGCATTTGGCTATTGGCTGAACCATAACTGGTAATTACTTGGGGAGAAATTGTTCTTCAATCTTCAAAAAATTTCTCCAAAAATAGAAATGAGGACCACCAACTCGTTGATGGCATGAAAGAGGGTGTGAGGACCACTTTTCTGACCGTTAGTTGACTCTTGGAGGCCAAGTAAATCCGTTGTTTTAATTTCACAAAAGTCAGCTAATTTTCGAGACCACTTCTCCAACTGCCTAGACAGTGACGTTTTGGTTCGACGAAAAAGCCACGCTGAAGCCAAATCTTCAGGTATTTGGTTTCTGCCATAAACCAAATTTTCTGCAAATGCTTAAAACACACAAGGGCTTTCCATATTGTTTGTTAATCATCCAAATAATAATATAGCCATTGAATAATCATCAGAAAAATACTAAACAAGATTAGTCTTAATTAATTACTTAATTTAGCACTTAACACATGTTTAGGCTAACAACCTCCCCGTTTTTTATGATGACAAACATATTGTCCATTTTTCCATTTAAAACAGTGGTTAGAAATAATTTAACCGGATAAGCAAAACTCCCCCTGCGTATATACATCGTATACTAAAAATGCTAAAGGCTTTTAGCCAATAGCTCCCCCTGCATAAGAGCACAGTATACAAGCTTCTCTTGTATGATTTCAAGCATAAATTTCATACAAGTATCCCTGTAAAGAAATTCTCAACATGATATTTGGCTTAACCATCAGCCAAATATTTCATCGATTAACACCATTATAGCACATGAGTATTTCCTGCAATAGTCATTTGGCTTTTCATATCAGCCAAATTTTTAACATTATACACTCATCGACATTTGGCTGCTCCACTGAGCCAAATGTTGTTCCCTGCATAAAAAAAATTTCCACATACAGAATATATCGCAGCAGGAGTACAACAAATAGATCAAGCATATCAGGCAACAACATTTATCTCCCCCTTTTGACATCAGCAAAAACAAATAAGATCCAAGGAGGTAATAGATAGCATCAGAGAAACCAAAAGTAAAGTCAAATATTCAACTTACAGACCAAATATGAGCAGTAGGAATAAAAGAGAGTACTTACGCAAAATAGATAAAAAGAGTACTTATGCGGAATGCAATGCATGACCTAAATCATCAGATCTTTTGCAGCATCATTCATCATCAGAAGCATCTTTAGAGATAGAGGCAGGAATTTGGTCGAGCTTTGCAAAGATTTTCTTCTGAGATTTCTTTATTTGACTGCGAATAGAGCTCATTTCATCCTTTAGCTCACTGATCTCTCCCTTAAGAGTAGTCACTTGCTTTGACACTTCACCAATTTTCAAACCCTTTCCAGCAGATTTGGTCACAGAATATTCTCCAGCAGGATTTGGCTTGATAGAGATTTTAGCCAAAGTATCAGAATTGATCTTCTTCAGAGGAATTGGCTTATCAGCAAGAGTAGGAGTGATCTTCATTTTCTTGGCTAGAAGTGTGATCAGAGAACCATGAGAATGCTCCTTGTAAAGAGCCATGTGATGAAGGATAAGTGTACCAAAGCATATGGAGGATTTCTTGATGAGGCAAGCCAAAATACATTGATCAAGCTTCTTGATCACTGTCCGAGAGTTCTTCCTAGGCATGATATCTCGAGTCAATATGTACATTGGAGCTCTGTCTCTTGGTTTCAAACTATTGTAATGTCCAGACTCAAGGCTATTGAAGAGAATCTGATTCTGCTTGGAGCAACAGGGAGTATTGGGAATGTTAATTGGAGTCTTGGATGCTGAATTATAGAATCTGATCTCCCCTGGATTGATTTTCAGCACTTCACAGATCAACTCTGTTGTCACCTTGAATCTCTTGCCTTTGATGGTTGTCTTGATGCACTCAACCAGCCCCTTGTTTCCATACTCAACAGTCATATTGTCATAGAAGTCCTTCAGAAGAACTTCATAACCTTGTACCTTCAAAGTGGTTAAGGTTTCGAGAGTGGCATCCTTCAGCAGCTTTGTTACTCCAATGGCCTTAAAATCATCAAGCTCCATTGTATAGGTTGAAGTATGAGTGAAATACTTCCTCTTAGGCCTCTTCTTAAATTTGGATTTGGATAGATTCTTGAGCTTTCTCTTAGCTGGTGCAGGAGTAGCTTCTTCTTCTTTCATCGGACTCCTCATCCTTTTCTTCCTCATCTTTATACTTGTCGGATTCTCCTTCATCATCTTCATTTTTATCCTCATCTTCTTCGCTGTTATCCTCATCTTCTTCTTTCTCTGATTCCTTCTCGCTTTTCTCTTCTAAATTCTGCTTATTGTCACTATCATTTGGCTCCTCATCACTCTGCTTGGCACCTGAGCTCTCTTGCTCTTCATCATCTCTCTTTCTCTTCCTAGAATCATCATGAAAGGGTGAGTTCTCACTGTGGATCTCATCATCATCAGAATCCACCTCCACAACCTTTTCTCCCAGCTTCTTTCCTCTTCTTCCAAACACTGTCTTCACACAAGTGCTTGGCCTAACATGTCTTGCTCGAGAAACTTGGGTGGTTGGAGTATGAGCCAAATGTTTTGGCATCTTCGGCTTAGGCGCATATGACTTTGTCTTGTAACTCTTTGCCTCTGGTTCAATGCATGAGTTAACCTTTTCAGTGGCAGATTTGGTCTCAGGCTGAGCCAAAATATCCTTATGGCACTAAGCTTTCATCTTCTTCTGGCTTTTCTTCAACTGATTTGGCCTTTTCATCAGTCTGGTCCAAATCTTCCTTCACTTCTTCATCAACCTGTTTGGCTACTTCTTTGGCAATTTTAGCAACATGTACCAGATCATCTGTTGCATCTTTATCCTCCTAGGAAATTGGAATCCCAGTTGGGATTTCATCACCAATCTCAGCACTTTTGCCCTTCTCTGTCTCTTTTGTCACTTTTAGTTCTCTGGATTTGGCTTCTTCATCAGCCAAGCTCTGTTCTTCTACAAGAGTACTGGATTTGGCTCACACAGCAGCCAAATCTTCTTCTTTAGTATTCTTCATATGAACCAAGACACCACTCAGTTCCTTCATCTTCTCCTCATAGAATTCCTATGCATCTTTTCCCGGAGGAGGTACAAGTGACCTCACAAAAGCAACAATCAAATTGGTTTTGGCTTTTAATGAGCCAGAACCCTCATCTACACTCAAAGGTTTAACTTTTTCACTCGATTCAACCCTTTTCACAACATCAACATCAGATTTGGCCTTTGCAAAACCAGAACCCTCACCAACAGAATCATCAGATTTTTCAATAGCCATAATAGTGCTATCAATTACAACATTCCTAGCATCAGATTGTGTATCAATCGATCCTATCAAAGTCTTATCAGCAACATACACCTCTCAAGAACTTGAAACTCGAACACTAAAAGGTTCAGAGGTTAAAATACCCGTTTCAAAGATGTTCCCTGGTGGTGCTTCTTCAAGGTTGAATGCATGCACCTTGGAATCGGATTCTTCTCCTAGAGGCACCATGGCTTCTTGGGTCTGAGTCCCAAGTTTAAGTTTCTCGATTTGAACAGCCGCCTATCTTTCAGGTGAAGTGAGGTCCAGGCTTACTTTCTCTTCCTTCTTCTTGCCCTTTTTCTTCTCTGGTGTGGTGATCTTCTTGAACACCAGTTTTGTAGCAGCAGCCTTGGGTCTCCCTTTTAGAGGTGCTGGTGGTTTCGGTGGTTTTTGTTTCTAGGGTGTCTCCATGAGATTTTTCCCTTTGTTGGTTCTCATAATGGCAAGTGTTTTTAGGGTTTTAAGTGTTTGTGTTTCTGAGAAAAACTGATAAGGGAAGTTGAGAGGAAAGTGGGTAATGGTAAAGAGAGAGATAATCACGGGTTTTAAAACCGAAAGTGGTCCAACTGCCATAAATGAACCGCTTGCTTTTTAGTTATTCCTTTTTCTCTTTTTGACAGAAGTGGGACACCAAATATAGTCGTTGCCTCAGATGTTGTCTAGTTGACTTTGCACTCTCTTTCTTCTTTTTATTAACTGTTGCCTTTTGTCCACTGGATAATAGGTTTTGGCTCGTTCATGAACCAAATACTGCAGCTTTCTTCTTGATGCCTTTGATGATTTGATGACAGCGATGATGTGTCCTCATATGCTCATATGCTTAGTGCAGGTGTGACAATTGCATATATTCTAAGTGCATATGTGTGCAATATGTTATGATATGCGTGAACACATATAAACCAAATGTGGAGCCAAATCAAAATACTTAAGATATATTGCAAATACGAAGCTCGAGTCTGATTTTGGTGAACTGATCCTCCTTCAATGGTTTGGTAAAGATATCAGCCAGTTGATTCTCAGTTCTCACAAACTAAATGGTCACTTCTTTCTTCAACACATGGTCCGAATAAAATGATGTCTCACTTGAATATGTTTGGTTCGAGAGTGTTTCACTGGATTCTTAGTTAGATTGATGGCACTTGAGCTGTCACAAAAGATAGGAACACACTTGAATGTTAGTCCATAATCAGCAAGTGTTTGTTTCATCCATAACACTTATGCACATCATGCACCAGCAGCTACAAATTCAGCCTCGGTTGTGGAAGTAGTAACTGAATTATGCTTTTTACTTGACAAAGATACAAGTGATTGTCCAAGTAAGTGACAAGTACCACTTGCACTTTTTCTATCAAGAGTGCACCCTGCAAAGTTTGCATCTAAATAGCTTGTTAGTTCAAAAGAGTTCACATTAGGATACCACAAGCCTAAAGATTATGTTCCTTTTAAGTACTTGAAGATGCGCTTGATAGCTTTAAGATGATATTTTTTTAGGCATGAATAAAATCTAGCACATAAGCAAACACTATACATAATGTCTGGTTTTGTAGCAGTAAGGTAAAGAAGAATACCTATCATGCCTCTGTATAATTTTACATCAACATCCTTACCATTCTCATCCTTGTCAAGTTTGGTGCTACTGCTCATTGGTGTCGGACTAGTTTTGGCTTCTGACAAGCCAAATCTTTTCAGCAGCTCTCGTGTGTACTTTGCTTGGTTAAGAAAAATCCCCCCATTGAGTTGCTTGATTTGAAAGCCCAGGAAGAAATTTAATTCTCCCATCATGCTCCTTTTAAACTCGCTGTGCATAAGCTTTTCAAACTCTTGACAAAGAGATTCATTAGTAGCACCAAATAGAATGTCATCAACATATATTTGCAAAATAATGATATCCTCTTTGTTAGATGTCACAAATAGAGTTGAGTCTACCTTTCCTCTTGTAAAGCATTATGAAATCAAATATGAGCTTAATCTATCATACCAAGCCCTAGGTGCTTGCTTGAGACCATATAATGCCTTTTTTAACTTAAACACATGTTGTGGATGCTCATGGTTTTCAAATCCTGGGGGTTGTTCTACATATACTTCTTCCATGATATATCGATTTAGAAAGGCACTCTTAATATCCATTTGATAGAGCTTGAAGGATTTAAATGATGCAAATGCAAGCAGCATGCGAATGGATTCAAGTCTAGCTACTGGTGCAAAGGTCTCATCATAATCAATACCTTCCTCTTGATTGTAACTTTGTGCAACCAATCGAGCTTTGTTGCTTACCACAGTTCCTGATTCATCAAGCTTGTTTCTGAAGACACATTTGGTCCCAATGACAGGATGGTCTTTAGGCCTTGCAACAAGCTCCCACATATTGTTCCTTTCGAACTGATTAAGCTCTTCTTGTATTGCCATCACCCAATTTTCATCAAGTATGGCTTCGTTGGCATTTTTGGGCTCAACTTGAGACAAGAATGCAATATGTGTATTGATATTTTGTTATCTGGATCTTGTGGTTACTCCTCTTCTAGGATCACCTAAAATGGCCTCTGTTGAGTGTCCTCTAGGTGCTTGCACCTCTGAGTTTCTCAGCTGTGAACATGAGCCAGATTCCAAAACATTTAGCTGCACATCATTACTCTGAACGTTTGGCTCCGGAGAAGCCAAATACTGTTGATTCGCAATTGGATCAGAAATTTGCACATCTTTTGCCTCATCAATATCAATAACCTGTGGCTGATTCTCAGAAGTAAACTCAACATCTGTATCATCACTAAAATCATTCAAGTTAATCTCATCAAACACCACATGCATGGATTCTTCAACAACCATGGTTCTTTTGTTATATACCCTATAGGCTTTACTACTCAATGAATAACCAAGGAATATACCATTATCAGACTTAGCTTGAAATTTATCTAAATTATCTTTAGTATTCAGGATGTAACACTTGGAGCCAAATGTGCAAAAGTATGCAATATTTGGCTTTCTATCGTGCCAAATCTCATAAGGTGTCTTTTCAATTGATGGACGCAAAGAGACTCTATTTAGGACATAGCATGCTGTGTTCACACTCTCAGCCCAGAAGCAGGTAACTTATACTCATTAAGCATAGTTCTAGCCATTTCTTGTAAGGTTCGATTCTTCCCTTCCACAACCCCATTTTGTTGAGGTGTTCTAGGAGTCGAAAATGTGTGTTTAATGCCATTTTGCTCACAGAATTGATTGAAGGTGGAATTATCAAATTCTCCTTCATGATCACTTCTGAATTTAAATATTTTATACCCTTTTTCATTTTGCAGCTTCCTAGCTAAAGAATCAAATTCTTGACATGTATGATCTTTTTAAGAAAGAAATAAAACCCAAGTGAATCTAGAATAACCATCAACAATAACAAAAGCATACTTTTTACCGCCAAGACTCACAGTTCTCATAGGACCAAAAAGATCAATATGTAGAAGTTCGAGAGGTCGAGAACATATGTTTTGGCTTAAATGAACTTTTGATTTGTTTACCGAGCTGACATGCACGACATTTGGTTTCTGCCTCGAACTTTAGTTTGGGCAGACCATCGACCAAATATTTCTTTGAAAAATTTGAGAAAAGTTCAAGATTTGCATGCCCTAGCCTCCTATGCCATAGAGTTGCAGTATCTATTCTTGCACTAAAGCACTTAATCTCAGGATTAGTAACATCATTTAAACATATGGAATATAGATTACCAATCCTCTTTCCAACAAACAAGATATTCTCATCATTAACTCTAGTCACAAGACATCTAGATTATTCAAAAGTAACTCTGAATCCTTTATCACAGAGCTGACTGATACTAAGCAGGTTCTACTTAAGATTATCAACAAGTAACATATGCTCAATAGTTGGGTTAGTGCCAATCTTACCAATACCAAGTATTTTTCCTTTAGAACTATAACCAAATGTAACATTACCTTGGTGTTTTGAGAGAAGGGATGTGAATTTTAATGGATCACCTGTCATATGCCTTGAACAACCACTGTCCAGAACCCATTCATCCCTTGCATCATATCAAATGATCAAGTTTTAGGTACCCAAACAAACTTGGGTCCATCAAGGTTAGATTTGGCTCCTTTTGGAACCCAAATATATTTAACATCATTGTTTCTCTTCCTATGAAAGCATGATCTGATCATATGACTAACATTTCTACAGTAATAGCATGTGATATAAGATCTATGTGCGTGCTCATGATGTCCCTGTCTAGGATGTCCATGATATCTATGTCTATATTATGATCTAGATTCAGCCTTGACAAATTTAACTGGCAGATTTGGCTTGTTAAAAACCATATGTGTAGCGCCTATTCCACTTTTGTCTAGTGAAGCCTTTGTTGTCCTAGCAGCAGATTCAGGCTATCTCTTCCATTAGTAAACTTCTCTAGGGAACATTTTAGATCATCTACTTCAGCCTTTAGAACATCATTCTTTTGAATCAGCTCTTCACGCTTGCTCAAATTACTAGCTAGCTTTTTTTCAAGGTCTTCATATGTGTTTTGAGCAGCAAGTTTCTCTTTCTTTAATGACTCACAAATAGACAAACTTTCAGCATGTGCACGCTCAAGAGTTTCATATGCAGTTTTGTGAGATGCATGATCAAATTCAAGCAGATCAATACATTTCTTTTATGAAGCATTCTTCCTAAGTGCTTGCTCATACTTATCATGCAATTCTTCGAATGCATCTTGAAGTTCATCAAAAGTATAGTCAAGAAATCATTTACCTCATCCTCTTCTCGAGCCATTAAGCATAGATTTACTGCTTCATCAGAATCAGAGTCACTTGATGAATCCAAATCATCCTAAGCCGACATAGCCTTCTTTCCTTTTTTTCTAAGGAAATCAGATTTGGCTTTTTGGTGTGGACATTTTGACTTGATATGGCCCGGACGATTGCAGCCAAAACACACAGGTGAGTTTTTCTTTTGTTCACTTGATTTTGCACCTTGGAAGCTCTTTCCTTTCATTTGCTTCCTCTTTCGAAGAAATTTTACAAACTTCCTGGTGATCAGTGCCATATCCGCATCATTGTACTCATCACTAGACTCTTGGTCTGCCTTAAGAGCCAAATCTTTCTTCTTTGGTTCTTTTGGTTCCAACTTAGAGCCATGAAGATAAGCTTGCCAATGAGCTCATCATAGGTGAGAACATTCAGATTCTGAGCTTCTTCAATAGCTGTGACCTTTGGCTCCCACTCCTTAGGTAGAGATTTAAGGATCTTTGCCACTTTATCTCTATGAGTGACGGGCCTGCCAAGTAGAGCTAAACCATTGCAAAGAATGGTGAAGCGTGTATCAATTTCTTGCACAGTTTCTCCAATAGCCATTGGAAGAGCTCATAGTCCCTCATTAGGCAATTGAGCCGAGACTCCTTTACTTGGTTGGTTCCTTCATGTGTGACACAAAGAAGCCTCCAAATTTCATAGGTTGTGCCACAAGAGCTAACTCTTTGAAACTCTCTTTCACTTATACCACAAAGTAGTATATTTTTAGCTTGTGCATCAAGCTTAGCTCTCTTTAGCTCATCTTCAGACCAGAATTTCATGTCTCTTTGAGGTCTGGCATTGGGACTCTAAACAATATTCCACATCTCAAGATCTTTCCCTTCAAGGAAGATCTTCATCCTAAACTTCCAGTAGTCAAAGTTCACTCCATCAAAGTTTGGAGCTTTGTTGACACTTGTACCTTTAAAAGCCATGATCTTTCTCTCTGGAGTTTATTCTACTTGATTGAGAACGCAGCTCCGCTACCAACTGTTGGCCCAGAAAAGGCTAAGAAGGGGGGAGTTGAATTAGCTTTTTCTCTTTTTCGGCTTTTCAGAGATTTGGCTCGACACTGAAGCCAAATGTTAAACTTAAGTAAAAATGCAAGGACGAAGACAGAAAAGCAATAGACACAAGGAATTTATAGTGGTTCCCCACTTAGGAGTACATCCACTACCTAAAGGTCCCCCCTTTAGGATTTCTAAACTATCCACTAATTTGGCTTTTCAGGCGAGCCAAATAACCTATGATGCACAAGTTTTTACAGGTTGAACTTGCTAAACCTATCCCAAAGCTGAACCTAGCTTTGTCTACCCAACAAGATTATCCCTTAATCCTGCTGATTACAACCTTTCCCAAGGCAAATCTTCAAGAGTGACTCACTCAAGAAGTTACACGAATTAAGCACAAGAATATCTCACAAGGTAAGCTCTTTTCTCAACTTAGAATCTCTTGAATAGCTAGGTTGATTTGTTGTGAGGCTTCAATCCTCTATTTATAGATTCTAAGGATGGGGAGGAGTGTCTGCCAACGGTTAGATTGCTTCCAAGTGGCGTACAAGTTGACTTCCTTCTTCATATAAGAACTGTCAACATTTGGCTGTTGGCTGAACCATATCTGGTAATTACTTGGGCAGAAATTGTTCTTCATTCTTCAAAAATTTTCTCCAAAAATGGAAATGAGGACCACCAGCTCATTGTTGGCATGAAAGAGGGTGTGAGGACCACTTTTCTGACCGTTAGTTGGCTCTTGGATGCCAAGTAAATCCGTTGTTTTAATTGCACAAAAGTCAGCTACTTTTCGTGACCACTTCTCCAACTGCCCAGACAGTGACGTTTTGGTTCGACGGAAAAGCCACGCTGAGGCCAAATCTTCAGGTATTTGGTTTCTGCTAGAAACCAAATTTTCTGCAAATGCTTAAAACACACAAGGGCTTTCCATATTGTTTTTTAATCATCAAAATAATAATATAACCATTGAATAATCATCAGAAATATACTAAACAAGATTAGTTTTAATTAATTACTTAATTAAGCACTTAAGACATGTTTAGGCTAACAATCACCTCTTAATGTTGATTAGTGGATTAACCTTGTTTTGTCATGTTATATTAATGGTTTTGATGGCTAAAAAATTACAAGTGTGCTTCTAGCATTCCTTGTGTTGATTTTAGTTTACAGGAGGAATTATAGTTTTTGCTGAAACCATATCTCGAAACAAGACAGATGGTTTTTGTTGCAACCATACCTGCGAGCTGTCACTTTCAACCTTTTGTGCAAGTTGCGTGTGGTCCTCCGAATATTAAAAACCCACTTCTAACGGTCTGAACTGATGAACAAGTAAGTGGGAAAATATTATTAAAGTGCAAAAGATTTTCCTACCAAACTCCTACTCAACTCAAAAGGTGGTCCAAACTTCCCAAATTTGGAAATTTTCTGCAACCAAGGAGTTGACATGGCGTAATTGAGCCGTGATGAAAAATTAATAAACCGAAGTAAACTAGGAGTTCAATGATCCATTATAGCAACCTTCCCCATACTCACATTCTACAAAAGGGGTCCATTACACCTCTGAAGAATCATCCCAGCTATTGAGAAAAATCAATGTATGGACTTATGCAAGAAATCGTGGTTTCTAATCTGGTTTTTTTGCGTGTGTTGTAAAATACATTCTAAGGGCAATTTGTAAGTAAGTCTTGGATTAGATTTACTGGGAACTGAAGTCTAAGATTAGATTTGAGGGTAGGTTAGAGCTTAGCCTGTGAAAAGCTTGTAAAGGTTTGAGCTTAGCCAAGAAAAGCTTGTGATTGTAAAGGTTAAGGTTGAACCCGCAAAAACCTAAGGATAGTGAGTGTTTGACATCTTAAACGGAGGAACCTTTAGGTAGTGGAGTAACTGGTGAGGGGAAACCACTCTAAATCATCTGTTTTCACTCCCTTCTACTCTATTTCTTCTCTCTCTCTTGCTTTACNCCCCCCCCCCCCCCCCCCCCCCTTTTAGGCATTTTTGGGGCAACAATAGTTTAACCCAAAGTTAATGAGATGATTTGATTTTTGGCTTAATGTGTTTTATGAGTTTTAATTAATAAAATGTGGATTATCACAAGAGTTTGGCCCAGTAAAACTCAGTCTTTGCAGCCTCCGATTTTCTTCGAAAATCAGAATTAAAATTACCTTTTATAGGATGTATGAGTTTATGGTAGAAAATAGTTGAAAAGAGTTAATTTTGGGCTAATTAGAGTGAATTAGTGTTAATTATATTGATTGGTAGGAGAAGCCGGCAAGAATGGAGTGATTCCAAGTCTGACAACTTTAATTCCAAGCTGAAAATCAATCAGACCCAAAATTAAAATTGAAAAAGTGGAGAATGCGCGTTACTATAGCTAGTAGCGGCTGGCCATGGCGACATGCCAGCCATGCCCGTGGACATGGACTCCATGTCCGCCACTACGGGCGGACATCACGCGATGACCGCCCAACAGTGGCAGACATGGACTTCCTGGAATGCATTTTTTCACTTTTTATAAATAGGAAACACTCCTCCTCATCCTTAGAATCGATAAATAGGGAGTTGGAGGCTCTCTACTCTTGAACGTAGCCATTTAAGAGAATATAAGTTGTGAAAACATACTTACCTTGTGAGATATTCTTTGTGCCGAAATATGAACTTCTTGAGTGAGTGACTCTTGATTCTTTGCTTGTTATAAGGCTATTATCAACATGATTAGGGGTTAATCTTGTTGGATAGACAAAGCTAGGTTCAACTTTCGGTCAGGTTTTGCAAGCTCAGGCCGCAAAAACTTGTGTATTGTATGTTTTTGGTTCAGAAGTGAAAACCAAATCAGTGGATAGTTAAAAATCCTAAAGGGGGGAACTTTAGGTAGCGGACATAGTTATTGTTGGGGAAACCGCTCTAGACTGCTTGTGTTCTATATTTTAGTGCCTACCTGCTTGCACTCCCAATCTTTTTTCACATTTGGCTTCATAGAAAAACCAATTCCGAGAAGAAGCCATAAGAAGGAAATGCTAATTCAACCCCATTGTTAGCATTTTTGGGCCAATAATTGGTAGTAGGGTTGCGTTCTCTGTGAAGTGGATTAACCTCTAGAGAAAGATCATGGCTTATAAAGGTACAAGTGTCAACAAGCTCCATACTTTGATGGAGTAAACTTCGATTACTAGAAGTTCAAAATGAAGATCTTCCTTGAAGGAAAAGATCTAGAAAAGTGGAATATTGTCCAGAGTCCCTATGCCATATCAAAAAGAGACATGCAATATTGGTGTAAAGATGAGCTAAGAAGAGCCAAGTTTGATGCACAAGCCAAAAATGTGCTGTTGTGTAGCATGAGTGAAAGTGAATCTCATGAGGTCAGCTCATGCAACACAGCCTATGCGATATCGAGGCTTCTTTGTATTACACATGAAGGAACTAATCAAGTAAAGAAGTCTAGGCTCAATTGTCTAATGAAGGACTTTGAGCTCTTTTAAATGGTTGCTCGAGAAACCATGCAAGAAATGGATACTTGCTTCACCATTTTAGGCAATGGGCTAGCCTCACTCGGAAGTGCAATTAGTCATAAAGATAAGGTGGTAAAAATCCTTAGATCTCTACCCAACCAAAAGTCACAGCCATTGAAGAAGCTCAGAATCTGAAAACTCTCACATGTGATGAGCTTATCGGCAAGCTTATAGTTCATGGTTCTAAACTGAAAACAAATGAGCCAGAAAAGAAAGATTTGGCTCTAAAGGCGGACCAAAACTCAAGTGATGAGGGTGATAACTCAAATATGTCACTACTCATCAGGAAGTTTGTCAAATTTCTTCATAAGAGGAAGCAAATGAAAGGAAAGGGCTTCAAAGGTGCTAAATTTGACGAACAGAAGAAGGACTCGCTGGTGTGTTTTAGCTGCAACCGCTCGGGCCATATCAAGTAGGAATGTCCATATCAAAAAGCCAAATATGATCCCTCTAAGAGTAAACGAAAAAAGGCTATGCCAGCTTGGGAAGATTTGGATTGATCAAGTGATTCTGACTCTGAAGAGGCAGTAAACCTATGCTTAATGGCTCGAGAAGAATCTGAGGTAAATGAATCTCTTAATTATACTTTTGGTGAAATACAAGATGCTATTGAAGAATTGTATGATAAGTATGAACAAGCACTTAAGAAGAACTTAGCATATATAAAACGCATTGATCTCCTTGAATATGATCATGCATCTCACAAAAATGCATATGAAACTCTTGAACATGCATATCACGAAAGTATATCTATATGTGAATCACTGAAAAATGAAAGACTTGCTGCTCAAAATGCATACGATGATCTTTAGAAGAAGTTAGCATGTAATTTAAGCACTAGAGAGAAATTGATTAAAGAGAATGATGTGCTTAAAGCTGAGGTAGAGGACCTAAATTGCTCTTTGGATAAATTTACAAAAGGAAGATGTTAGCCTAAATATGTGTTATGTGCTTAATTGAATGATTAATTCAGACTAATTTTGTTTAGTACATTTATGATGATTATTCAATTCCTACATTATTATTTTGATGATTAACAAAATGTGTAGAAAGCCCTTGTGTGTTTTAAGCATTTATAGAAAATTTGGTTTCTAGCAAAACCAAATACCGTGAAGATTTGCCTTCATCGTGGTTTTTCCATCGAACGAAAGTGTCGCAGTCTGGGCAGTTGGAGTTGTGGTCCCGAAAAGCAGTTGTCTTTACAGCAACTAAAGCAACGGATTTATTTGGTCACCAAGGGTCAGAAAACAGTCAGAAAAGTGGTCCTCACATCCTTTTTCATGTCTCAAGGAGCTGGTGGTCCTCACTTCCAATTTTTGGGGATACCTTTTTAAGATTAATTAATAATTTTTGCCCAAAAAAAGATTACCAATTTTAGTTCAGCCAACAACCAAACATTGACAGTTCTTAATTGAAGAAAGAAGTCAACTTGTGTGCCACCTGGAAGCAATCTAGCCATTGGAGAACACTCCTCAACATCCTTAGAATCTATAAATAGAGGATTGAAGCCTCAAAGCAATTCAACCTAGCCATTCAAGAGATTCTAAGTTTAGAAAAAGAGCATACCTTGTGAGATTATCTTTGTGCGAATTTGTGTAACTTCTTGAGTGAGTCACTCCTGAAGCTTTGATCATTGAGAGGCTCTAATCAGCAAGATTAGGGGTTATTCTTGTTGCATAGACAAAGCTAGGTTCAGCTTTAGGTTAGGTTTGGCGAGTTCAGCCCACAAAAACTTGTGTACCATAGGTTATTCGGCTCGCCTGCAAAAGCCAAGATATTGGATAGTTAGAAATCCTAAAGGGGAGGTCTTTAGGTGGTGGATGTACTCCTGAGTGGGGTGTAAGTAACCGGGCGTGCAAACAAATAGACAAAATGCGCAGTAGATAAACCCGGAACTAATGGAGGATCCATGTAAAACGGGGTAAACCGAATAACAAGAATTTCGTACCTGGGATTTGCTGAATCCTTTGACTCAAGAGTAGAGCCGAACCAGCAAGAACCGGACCAAAAACCGATTCCTCTACGGTATCCACATGAACCGTTGATGACTGCTAGCAACCGTCAAACGATCACTAACCCGAGCACTCCCGAACCGCAGTGCTAGCTACAGAATTCCGAGAGCTAGAGAACCTAGAGTGTTTGATGTGTTTCTTGTCTAACTAAAGTGTATGAGCTTGGTCTGAAAAATCTGATCAACCTCTCACTTATGTCAAATACACATTAGGCATAGTTTAATTAGAGAATGGCCAACATCATCATGCATTATCTTTCATGATTATGTCTCCATTATGATAAAATCTCCACTATGGCATTAAACATATATATCATCATATATAGGATTACACATCATATGACATTAATTCTGGTTCATTAATTCTGGTAATTAGTGAACCGAATCAATCCAAACAACCCAGTCAAACCATGGTCTAACCACTAGCTCAATATCCTTGTCGAACCACGGTCCAACCAAGGTCTAACCACTAGCTCGAATCAACAGTTCTACAACTCAGATTGCTGCGATTTTGAACTCTCTGGAAAGATAAGACGAAGAACTACAACTTTTATGTTGAGCCCTAGAATCCACTAGTTCCACCTCCGTAACTATCTGATTGTCCCGATCGTCAATCTCAATCAAACTCGCCGTGTAAGTCTTCTTCACCTCCTAATCTCTGCACGGATTAGACAACAAAGAAGTAGATACACAACAAAGGTTTTTGCAATTCTATTCTTCACCTTCTAGAATCAATTAAGGAATAGGAAACAAAGGGATTAGAATCACAAGGAATTGAATAAACGCCACAAGCAAGAAACTTGATAAGTAAACTCAAACCCTAATATAAAACCAAGAGAATCCACTCTCGATCACGATTGAATCCACAATCAAAGAAAACCTCAAAGGCAATTTTATTCTCTCAAAATAGCCTGTCCCGAAAACATAAAGTAATGGTTCCTTTTTATACTAAATCCCTAACCCTAATTCGGCATCAATCCCAAATCCTAGTCAAATTGGATTTTGACTTTGTCTCCAAGTTTGACACCTAATCTAACCCAAAGACAACTAGGTTTTAATTGAATCCAACATGGAATCGAACTCAAATAAACCCAAACAATATTTACCCAAACTAATTAATTAAAGTCCACAATAATTAAACCCAATTACATGGACTTGACCCAAATTAAAAAAAAAACAAAACTGAATTTTCGGACAGATTCTGTCTGTCTATTTAAAATGCATTTTAAGTAAAGAAAACGGCCGATTCAGCTTATGGGCTCAACATAAAAGTTGTAGATCTTCGTCTTAGCTTTCCATAGAGTCCAAAATCGCAGCAATCAGAGTTGTAAAGCTCGAGATATAAATTTATTTCCGAGACTGCGCGATCCAGGAATTTCCGCACGAGTTCTTCGCGTTCTCGACTTTAATCTCCATCTCTTCTTAAATTTCTCGTGAGATCGAATTTTGGACTTGACTCTGAAAGTAAGGTTATGATGATGAACTTTGAGCTTGTTAGAATAGATCCAAATTCCATGCTTGACACCATTGCATCCTCCACGGTCGCCTTGGCGTGCATCATTCCTCGAACCTGTAAGCCTGCCTCCGTTTGCATCATCTAGAGTGATAAAAGCTTCATGTTGTGACACGTACACATCCTCTAAAATATTTCCTTTAAGGAAACCGGTTTTGACATCCATTTGCCATATCTCATAATCATGGTATACTGCTATAGCCAATAGAATCCGGATGGATTTAACCATGGCAACTGGCGAGAAAGTTTTATCATAGTCAATGCTATGAACTTGTTTGAAACCTTTCGCAACCAATCGCCCTTTAAAAGTAATCACATTACCATCCTTGTCGGTTTTACTCCTTCAGGTGGATCAACCAAGGTCCATACCTTATTTTCATACATGGATTCCATCTCTGAATTCATGGCTTCTAGCCAATTCTTAGAGTCTGGACCCGTAATAGCTTGCTGATAGGAAGTGGGCTCATCCTCATCTATGAGCATCATGTCTCCAGTATGAGTCATAAGAAATCCATATCTCTCAGGCTCATACCGAGTCCTATCAGACCTACGCAGTCCATGTGTTACAGGTACAGGATTCTCGCCCACAACAACTTGTGGTTCATGTCCTTGTTCCATCTCAGCCTCTATATCTCGAACTTCTTTGAGTTCTATTTTCCTCCCACTGATCTCTCTAGAAATAAATTCTCTTTCTAGAAAAATAGCAGTACAAGCAACAAACACTTTGTGCTCTGTGGGATTATAGAAATAATATCCTTTAGTTTCCTTAGGATATCCAACAAAGAGGCATTTGTCCGATTTAGGGCCGAGTTTATTTGATGCTTCTCGTCTCACGAAAGCCTCACAACCCCAAATCCTCATAAAAGACAAATTAGGACGCTTCCCAGTCCATATCTCACATGGTGTCTTTTCAACCGATTTAGATGGAACACGGTTAAGTGTAAATGCAACACTCAATAATGCATGTCCCCAAAATGAAGAAGGAAGGTTAGCTTGACTCATCATCGAACGAACCATGTCTAACAAAGTTCTATTCCTCCTTTCGGACACACCATTCCATTGAGGTGTTCCTAGTTGAGTAAGTTATGATACTGTACCACAACCCTTTAGATGATCAAGAAAATCTCGGTCTAAGTATTCACCTCCTCGATCAGATCAAAGTATCTTAATACTCTTCCCGAGTTGATTCTGTACTTCATTTTTGAATTCTTTGAACTTTTCAAAGGATTCTGACTTGTGCTTCATAAGATACACATAGCCATATCTACTGTAATCATCAGTAAATGTAATGAAGTATTGAAATCCACCTCTAGCCTGTGTAAACATAGGTCCGCATACATCAGAATATATAAGACCAAACAAGTCCGAAGCTCTTTCACCTTTACCAACAAAAGGAGCCTTCGTCATTTTGCCTAATAAACGTGACTCATATGTCTCATATGACTCAAAATCAAATGAGTCTAAAAGTCCATCTTTATGGAGTTTAGAAATACGAGTCTTGTTTATATGGCCCAATCGACAATGCCAAAGATAGGTTTCATTAGAATCATTTAATCTAACCTTCTTCTTATTAATGTTATAGATTGGTGTTTCTAGGTTTAGAACGTACAAACCATTGCTCAAATATTCACCACCATAATAAATATCATTGAAATAAATAGAACAACAGTTGTTCTTTTTTACAAGAGAAAAACCTTTCTTGTCCAGACAAGAAACATAAATCAAATTCCTGCTTATGGCAGGTACAGAATAACAATTGTCAAGTTCTAAAAATAAACCACTCGGTAAGGATAGATAGTAAGTTCCTGCGGCTAATGTTTCTTGTCAAGTTCTAATAACAATTGTCAGGTCTCTCTTACCCTTTGCTAATCTTCTACTCTTTCTCAGATCCTGCACATTTACACAAATGTGAGAACCACATCCGGTATCTAATACCCATGATGCAAAGATAATGACATTAGCTTCTATAACAAAAATACCTGAAGCGGAAGTCTTACTTCCTTCTGTTTCTTCACCTCTTCAAGGTAAATAGGGCAGTTACGCTTCCAATGGCCAGGTTTCTTACAATGGAAACAATGTCCTTCCTTTGCAACAAACTTTTTGGCAGATTTCTTCTTTTTGCTTGTTCCCTTTCCTTTGCTATTTCCAACCATCAATATATTGTTGGATTTATTTGCCTTCATCTGTTGCTCAACTGTTCCCAACATGTTAAGCAACTCAGACAAGGATTTGTCAAGATAATTCATATTGAAATTCATGACAAATTGGCTGTAACTATCCGGCAACGATTGTAGGACTAGATCAACAGCCAACTACTTCTGCAAAGGAAAACCCAGACCCTCAAGGCTCTCAATGTATCCAATCTTCTTGAGCACATGAGGCCTGACTGGTGATGACTCAGCCATCTTGCATTGGAACAATGCCTTTGAGGTCTCATACCTCTCATGCTTAACTTGCTCTTCAAAGAGCATTTTCAGGTGTTCGATCATATCGAACGCACCCAAGTTCTCATGCTACTTCTGAAGCTCAGAGTCCATGTTAACAAGCATAAGGCAAGCAACATCCAATGCCTCATCGACATGCTTCTTGCAAGCATCTCTTTCCGCCCTAGGAGCATTAGGTGCCGGTTTAATAAGAACAGGCCCTTCAAGGACATACAATTTCTTTTCTTGTTTGAGGACTATCCTCAAATTGTGATGCCACTTAAGGAAGTTATTCCCATTAAGTTTTTCCATCTCAAGGACAGAACATAGTGATAGTGTACTTGTGTTTTGTGCCATGATCACTCTACAACAATGAACAACTCACACAAATCAGAGTCATGCATACATAAAATCATTTAACAAGGAATTCTATTAAATGATGCTCCTACTATGAATCAAGGTAATGATAAGTAGGCCAAGATCCATATTTCACTACAAGATAAGCCAGCTTTGGCTGATCACTTACATCATAGTTATTTAGGTAGACAACTCTTGTCAATTACATTTCATGTAACTCTTGGATAGTTGAGTGAACAACACTTGTTCTTGTCTATCTCATAGACTTAGCTCAACTCTTTGCCTCTAAGTCCTCAATCCTATTGAGATGACCTAGTTAAGTTTAACCCATAACAAGTAGTTTGGATATTACAATTATCCTATCGCACCTTGCTAGGATAAACATTGGCACCTTGCTTTGGCAAAACCTACCAAGTGTTGATCTAAGCAATGATGAGTGCTTATCAATGGAAGGCAACACAAGAGGAACTTAATATTTAGCATCTTGCTAGGATAAACATTGGCACTTTGCTTTGGCAAACCTACCAAGTGTTGATTTAAGCATAGATGAGTGCTTGTCACCGAATTATTTCCATGCATAACAATTATGCATGTGATTAACATATTATATATCGCATATACAATAACTATGCATCATATGCAATATAAGCCGCTACGCAGAGGAAGCACGGCGGTCCCGATGTTTTGACTACACGGCCGACAATCAACAAAACAAGAACATCGATGTTTGACTCAGAACATCGATGTTTTGAGAATATGGAACTCCAAACTAATTGGCAAAATTTCAGAACATCGATGTTTACCCCTAGAGCATCGATGTTTGAGAATTCTGGAACTTCAAGTAAGTTGGCAGAATATCAGAACATCGATGTTTGGTCATGAACATCGATGTTTGGAGTTTCAGAATTCCAAAACATCGATGTTGACACTTCAACATTGATGTTTGAAGTTTCTGGATTCCAGAACATCGATGTTTAACCCTTAAGCATCGATGTTTAAAGTTTCTGGAACTCCAAACAATTGGCAGAATGTTCAGAACATCGATGTTTACATCTTAAACATCGATGTTTTGACCGTGAACAACGATGTTTACATCTTAAACATCGATGTTATGACCCCTCAGCCGACAATAGACCAAAGAGAACATCGATGTATACTTCTTAAACATCGATGTTTTGGTATCATATACCATTCAATCAACCTTGCCGAACTCATTCGACCTCCTGCCGAAAACACTCTTTGATTGATATCATATACCAATCAAGAATTTCCTGTCAAACACCTTTGACGGATCCGACTTCAACATATCACATATATGAGAATCATAATGTTCTAGTATAAACATACTATCAACATAAGCATAATAAACTATGATCAAGTTATGTTGCTTATACAATCATGATCAAGCCACATCACATATAGCATATCATACATATAAACAACTAATTCGGTTTAGTGTTTCACAAGAGGCTCCGCTACTACTGTAAATAACCGGGCATGCAAACTTGACATTCAAACAGGTTGCGGAAATACCCAGTACTCATGGAGGATCCATGTGAAGCAGAGTAAACCGAATAAACAAAAAACGTACCTGGATTGGTCGAGCTCTTTCACTCAACTGTTAAGTCAAATCAGCAAAAACAGGACAGAAATCCCACTCCTCTACGGTATCCACACGAACCGTCGATAACTAGCCGGAAATCGTCTCACGATTACCAACCCAAGCACTCCCGAACAACAGCTGCAGATTTTTCGGGAGCTAGAACATGTGTTTGTGGTGTTTCTCTCTTTCTCAAAGAAAGGAGGTGTGTGTGTGTTCTTACAAGTCTAAAAAAACTCTCTCAAGTCTCAAAACCAGAATGAATGAACTCACAAGCATAATCTGATTATGCATACACTAATCCCACTCAACAAAAGCATGAGACAATGGCCAACACCCTTGGCCCAACATGATTAAGATTCCACCATTATCAAGTCTAGTCATGTCTCCACTTAGTATTAATGGAATTACACATCACAAGACATCTAATCTAGTTCAATAATTCAGACAATTAGTGAACCAAATCAATCCAAAACGACCCTGGTCCAACCACCTGATCCAACCATGGTCCAACCATGGTTCAACCACCAGCTCGAATCAACAGTTCTAAGTGTATGACCCTGTATGCACTTGTAACGTTTGGCAATAATTGTAAAATTTCATTTTACAATTACAAACAATGAGCGGTGTCTAGCAACACATCATCGCTACCCAAAACGACAGGATCAGTACTGATTCATTATGCCTCGGAACATGTCATCGTCCTTTCGTCCCATTATCAAGATCAAACACGAGACATGGAATACGTCAGTCTCGTATAAGTATAATCTAAGTTTTTTGATCCCCGAGTTAACTGTGTAAAACAAATACTAATGATATCACCATATCACATAATCCGAGCATGGCCATGCATTTACAGTTCAACTCTATCAAGAGGCCCTTCTGATAATATATACCCGTTATAAGGGTTGGACGAATCCCTTCTTGATCATACAAAACCCACTACACATTATATCATATACCCAATGATTACACTAAGGTATACTCAGTTACGAATAGCCAAGAGTAATATCAAAGTATATAACTCACATGTTGGGAACCTTGATGATCTCAGGTCTAAGGACAATACATATAAGAACCACTAATAACAATCATATAACGTTCCATGTAGTGTTCTTATGTTGGGTCGGTCCAGTCCACAAGTTCTCTAACTTGTACCCGTATATAGAATTCATATCTCATATAATTCTCAACATACGCTAGTCTTAATTTATTATTACAACCCATCCATAATAATAATCGACTAGGGACATTTAAGAATATAAAATATTCTAGGGTTATAAATATGTACAAGCGTTTATCACATAAACATATTTATTGGAATAACCTTAATGTATATACATAACTATATACAATCATCCAATGATTGGCTTTTGGGCATATTACACTAACAATACTTTCATAGGAAGAGTAGCAATCATGTCAAATATATTTGGATTCCGAAAGGAGCAAAATCTAACCCTGAAGGACCCAAGTTAGTTTGGGTACCTAAAATTTTATCATTTGACAGGATGCAAGGGATGAATGGGTTCTGGACAACGGTTGCTCAAGACACATGACAGGTGACCCAACATAATTTACATCCCTTCTCTCAAAACATCGATGTAATGTTACATTTAGTGATAGCTCAAAAGAAAAAATCCTCGGTATTGGTAAGATTGGTGTTAATCCAACTATTGAGCATGTGCTTCTTGTTGATATTCTTAAGTACAATTTGCTTAGTATTAGCCAGTTTTGTGACAAAGGATTCAGAGTTACTTTTGCATCATCAAGATGTCTTGTGAGTAGAGTTGATGATGAGAATGTCTTGTTTTTTGGAAAGAAAATTGGTAATCTATAGTGTATATGTTTAAATGATGTTACTAATCCTGAGATCAAGTGCTTTAGTGCAAGAACAAATACTCCAACTCCATGGCACAGGACGCTTGGGCATGCAATTCTTGAACTTATCTCAATTCTGTCAAAGAAAGATTTGGTCGATGGTCTACCAAAGCTAAAGTTCGAAGCAGAAACCAAATATCGAGCATGTCAGCTTGGTAAACAAATCAAAAGTTCTTTTAAGCCAAAACATATGGTATCAACTTCTCAACCTCTTGAACTCCTACATATTGATCTATTTGGTCCTATGAGAACTGTGAGCCTTGGTGGTAAAAAGTATGCATTTGTTATAGTAGATGATTACTCTAGATTTATATGGGTTTTTTTCTTTCTCAAAAACATCATGCAAGTCACGAATTTGTCTCAATAGTTAGGAAGCTACAAAATGAAAAAAGATATAAAATTTCTAAAATTAAAAGTGATCATGAAGCGAAATTTGATAACTCTACCTTCAATCATTTCTGTGAACAAAGTTGCATTGAATACACATTTTTGACTCCTAGAACACCTCAACGAAATGGGGTTGTGGAATGGAAGAATCGCACCTTGCAAGAAATGGCTAGAACTATGCTTAATGAGTATTAGTTACCTGCTTATTTCTGGGCTGAGGGTGTGAACACAGCATACTATGTCTTAAATAGTGTCTCTTTGTGTCCATTAATCGAAAAGACACCTTATGAGATTTGGCACGATAGAAAGCCAAATATTGCATATTTTAGCACATTTGGTTCCAAGTGTTCCACCTTGAATACAAAAGATAATCTTGATAAGTTTCAAACTAAGTCTGATGATGGTATATTCCTTGGATATTCATTGTGTAGTAAAGCCTATAGGATATATAACAAAAGAACTATGGTTGTTGAAGAATCCATGCATGTGGTGTTTGATGAGATTAATTTGAATGATCTTAGTGATGATACAGAAGCTGAGTTTACTCCAGAAAATCAGCCACAGGTTGTGGATATTGATGAGACAAAAGATGTGCAACCTCATGATCGAAATGAGACTCAACAGCATTTGGCTTCTCCCAAACCAAATGTTCAGAGTAATGATGTGCAGCCAAATCTTCTGGAATCTGGCTCAAGCTCACAACTGAGAAACTATGAGGTTCAAGCACCAAGAGGACACTCAGCTAAGGCCATATTGGGTGATCCTAGAAGTGGAGTACCAACCAGATCCAAATTGCAAAACATCAATTGACATCTAGCCTTTTTGTCTTAAGTTGACCCTAAAAATGCCAATCATGTCCTACTTGATGAAAATTGGGTGATGACAATGCAAGAAGAGCTTAAACAGTTCGAGAGGAATAATGTGTGGGAGCTTGTTGCAATGACCATCCTGTCATGGGAACCAAATGGGTCTTTTAGGAACAAGCTTGATGAATCAGGAACTGTGGTAAGGAACAAAGCTCGATTGGTAGCATAAGGGTACAATCAAGAGGAAGGTACTGATTATGATGAGAATTTTGCACTAGTAGCTAGACTTGAATCCATTTGTATGTTGCTTGCATTTGCATCATTTAAATCTTTCAAACTTTATCAAATGGATGTCAAGAGTGCTTTTTTAAATGGATATATCATGGATGAAGTATATGTAGAACAACCTCCAGAATTTGAAAACCATGGGCATTCACAACACGTTTTCAAATTAAAAAAGGCATTGTATGGACTTAAACAAGCTCCTAGGGCTTGCTATGATAGATTAAGCTCATATCTTATCTCACAATGCTTTACAAGAGGTAAGGTAGACTCAACTCTATTTGTGGAATCTAACAAAGGTGATATCATTATTGTGCAAATATATGTTGCTGATATTTTATTTGGTGCTGCTACTGAATCTCTTTGTTAAGAGTTTGAAAAGCTAATGTATAGCGAGTTTGAGAAGAGCTTGATGGAAGAATTAAATTTCTTCCTGGATTTTCAAGTCAAGCAACTCGATGGAGGCATTTTTCTTAATCAAGCAAAATACACACGTGAGCTGCTGAAAAGATTTGGTTTGTGTGAAGCCAAAACTAGTCCGACACCAACGAGCACTACCACCAAACTTGTTAAGGATGAGAATGGTAAGGATATTGATGTGAAATTATACAGAGGCATGATAGGTAGTCTCCTTTACCTTACAGCTACAGGGCCAGACATTATGTATAGTGTTTGCTTGTGTGCTAGATTTCAATCATGCTCAAAAGAATCTCATCTTAGAGCTATCAGGCGCATCTTTAAGTATTTAAAAAGAACATCATCTTTAAGCTTGTGGTATCCTAATGTGAACTCTTTTGAATTAACAAGCTACTCAATTTAGACTTTGTAGGGTGCACTCTTGATAGAAAAAGTACAAGTGGTACTTGTCAACTACTTGGACAATCACATGTATCTTGGTCAAGTAAAAAGCAAAATTCTGTTGCTACTTCCACAACTGAGGCTGAATATGTAGCAGCTGGTGCATGTTATGCACAAGTACTATGGATGAAACAAACACTTGCTGATTATGGAGTAACTTTAAAGTGTGTTCCTATCTTTTGTGATAACTCAAGTGCCATCAACCTAACTAAAAATCCGGTGCAACAGCTCGAACCAAACACATAGAAGTGAGAAATCACTTTATTCAAAACCATGTGCTTAAGAAGGATTTGGCTATTGAGTTTGTGAGAACTAAAAATCAACTAGCTGACATCTTCACCAAACCATTGAAGGAAGATCAATTCACCAAAATCAGACTCGAGTTTGTAATTTGCAATATACCATAAGTATTCTGATTTGGCTTCACTTTTGGCTTTTGTGTGTTCATGCATATCAAAACATATTGCATACATATGCACTTAGAAAATATTCAACTGCCACATATTTCACACTTACACTAAGCATGTAAGCATATGAGGACACATCATGGCTATTGTGAACACCCAAATTTCACCCTTAAATTCTCCATAAATATTAGTTTTTAAATATGTTTGAACTTAGGGTTAATGAGATGATTTGATCCTAGGAGTAAGGCATGTCAAGAATCTACTTTAGTGGAAATAATACATTTTGGCAATTTGAGCCTTTGTATATTGATATGCTAGGATTAATGAGATGATTTAATCTTAGGATAAAATATATAATAAGGTTTATTTACTCTAAAATGTGTTTATTTCATTACTTGGGCCATTTCTCTATCTTTAATCCAGTAAGATGATTTATCTTTGGATTGGGAATGGATTTAAGGGCCCAAGTTAATGAATTTTCAAGAGGTTTTCTTGGAGACTAATCTTAGCAGAGCTAAATCATCATTTAATTAGAAATTTTGTTTTTGGTATGATTTACGAAAATCAGAGCTAAATCATCATTTAACTAGAAATTGTGTTTTTGGTATGATTTTGCTTAAATTGGATGTTAATGTGTGATTAATCAATTATGGAATGATTTAGGGGAGTGGTAATCAAGTAATTGAGTGATTTTGGGTTGTTTAGGGGATTGATTACGCGGTAGAACAAATCAGAGCTGAATTTGGGGGATTGGGGTCGGAAAAAGCAAAGAACGGGTGATATGCGGGGCAACCGGCGGTCTTCTCGCAACGACCGCCAGGTGCGGGCGAGCATTCACACATGACCGCCGGCACTAGCGGTCATGCAGTGGATGACCGCCGGCAGCGGCGGTTATAGCCTCCCAGATTCGCCCAAAACTACGATTTTGTTTCTAATTTCGATCCTACCCGGTTTTGGACCAGATTTTCGGGTATAATCTTCATCATTAAGCAGGTCCACGCCCCTAGGCTTCCTAGAGCACTATAAATAGGACCCCTCAAACACATTTCAAGAGATCACAAACTTTTCTCACATACACACCTATTACCCTTGACTGCTTGGAGAAACTCTACTTCTCCAAGCCTAGAAATACATTCTTTAGGCAGAAACTCTAGAGGAATTTCGTGCGAGGCATTGGCAATAGTCCAGCAAGGAGGAGTCAAGAAAAGGATCAACCATAGAGCTTAGAAATGACAAGAAGATGGGTGTAGAACTCAACCCATTACAAGGAGCTAGAGGAGGGCTACAAGAGGTAACACTAAACCTTTTCTTGATTGATCTTCGTTGATTATATGCTGATGCTTTTGATGATGCAAGTGGCCAATTTGTGCCATGTTTAGAACTACGTGGCTTTGAAAATAATGTGGTTTAGGGTTTAGGGTTGAAAATAATATGGAGGACAAGGCTCGAAACCATGCATTGAAAATAATGTGGTGGTCATCCAGAATGATGACTCGATGACACAGGAATCCAAAGGAGATGGGGAGAGGCTTAGAAGAGTGGAAGAATTGCTGAAAGCCATGAAGAGGAAAGAGGATGATTGGAACTTGGAACGTCTATCTTTGTTCCCTGAAGCCCGCCTTCCTGAAAAGTTCAAGATGTCGGACACCGAGAAATTCAATGGAATGGGATGCCCAACAACTCATCTCAAGATCTATGTCAGGATGCTACAACCTATGGGGATTGGGCCCGAGTTGGTGGCCCAATTGTTTCAAAGGACTTTATCGGGGAGCAGCCCTAAAGTGGTTCATAAATTTGGATGAGAGCAAGGTGAGCAAGTGGGATGACATCTACAAAGAGTTCTTGAACCAGTATAGCTACAACACCGAAGTGGATGTGACCGAGAGGGATCTCGAGACAACTAAGCAAGAAGAACAAGAGATGCTCTCAGCTTTTATCACAAGGTGGCGTAACAAGGCGTCATGGATGGTGAATCAACCCCCACAAGAGGACCAAGTGCAAATGGTGATCAAGAACCTTCAACTTATGTATTATGATCATATGATTGGCAATTATTATGCTGATTTCAAAGCCCTCATTAGGGCAGGGACACAGTTGGAGGATGCAATTGCTTCCGACAAGATCAAAGTAGCAGTGGACACTACTACCCCTAGATGCAAGTCCGTTGAAGTAAATCACATGACTACCCAAGCACCGGTCCAAGTTGGCTCGAGATTAAGAAATTGCTTGGTGGAATTCACCCCTCTTCCTATGTCTTTGGGAAAGATGTTCAAGAAATGCATGGAGGTAAACCTGTTGTAGCCTTTGGAGCCGAAACCTGGGTTTCCGATTAGAGGGGATCGGAGTAAGTTTTGTGAATTCCACCAACTGGCCCGGCATGCCACAGACGATTGTTTTAGACTCCATCACGAGATCCAAGATCTGGAGGAACAAAATGAGATAGTCTTGCCCCCAAAAGATGTAGAGATGTGAGTGGGCTGATAAGCGATATTGTTTGCTATGTTTGAAAGAAGTGCAAGTGTTCTTCATTGTTTTTTATGACTTTGCTTTTGTGTCACGTGTTCTCTTAATCAATAAAATGTGCCTCTTCTTTCCTATCTCAATGATTGCAATTCATGATTTAGAAAATGGCGTAGTTGATGCTATAGTGAATGGATTTTGCAAACATTTCAAGTTTGGTTTGCTGAACTTCTAAATGGATCAATTCAAAGTTAAGCCATTGAAACCCAGCTTATCAACGTGGCTCCACACTAGATTCTAGAATCCTGGCCGAGACCATATGAAAGAAGCCTTCTGTTTTAGAAATAGAGTAGTGCTTGAAGCACAAACCCTGGGCTAATGTAGAGCAGCCACAGCTAAAAACCCTGAACTAGACACCAACCTTCAAACACAACCTTCACTAAAGACTTGTGGGGAGAAGCTTTCCTAAAATAGTCTAATTTTGATCAATGGAAAAAATTATGAAAGGTGAGACATCTGGCCCGTCTTCACCCGAACTACGGGGACATGATTTCTTAAACATAGCACCCAAAAAAAAGAGAAAAAAAGAAAAGAAAGGGAACACCCTCTAGATCACCAATCCATGAAAACGATAAATTCATACATTCCCCTTTTATAAAGTTCACATATGAGTGGGGACCGAATTTCAATCAAAGCAAGTTTTCAAGCGAAGTTGTTCCAAAAAAAAAAAGAAAAAACCAAACAGAGTGCTATGTTTAGGAATACGTAGGCAACCTAAAAGGAAGGTGCGGTCAAAGCAAAAATCCCCTCCCTTTCCAAGTCAAACTTCCATGATAAACTAAACTTTGACACCCGTTCTACCAATGGTCCAACCATTTAACCAAGAATTGATCTGTCACAAAAATATTTGCAGTCACCATAGTATGAATGAAATCATCGACTACTTTTTGACATGCATAGAAAGGGGTCCCGGTACATTTGAGAAGTGTGAAAAACAGAAGAGTGAACGAGGACAAAGCACATGTTGATCATTATCAAAGGGCTTGATAGCAGCATGAATTGTGGTTTCATCCACCTCTACGCGGCACAAGTAGAACGACATCATCTACCCCCTAGCTCGAAATCATGTTTGCACATTTGAAGGATGCCTTTCTTTGGCTGGTGTACTCTCTCACGAGAATTCTCACTCATCTTTGCCTTAGAATTATTCGAATGAGTTTCGAAGAAGGTCCCTGGGTACCCAAGGTTTGTCTTATGGAGTCTTAAACTCGGTAAAGCCTGAAGAAAGGAAAGAGATACCTAAATCCAATTTAGAAAAAGAAAAGAAAAGAGAGAGAGAAAAGAGAGAGAAGAGAGAGCAAAACCCTTTCTTGAAAACCAAGAGGCACTCATATATACGCTGCTTGGATTTATGATATTTTGTATGTGGGCCCTACTAGGCCCAAAGTTGATATGTTATTGTTAGGGGCATTCTTGGAAAGATTTAAGGCCCAGTTTTTTTATAAGGTTGATGTGTGTTGTCTTGGGCATTCAAGGAGAAATAAGCCCCAACTTTTGTTGATGACTCGAGATCTGTGTTTGGGCATTCGAGGAGATGTAAGCCCCAATTTTTGTTGATGAGTTTGAGCATTCTCAGTAGAACGAGTTGTAAAGTTCAACCTTTTTTGTGAAACGATGCTAGGGGCATGCTACCCCATGTTTTGAATTGTGTGATTTTCGGGGCATGCTACCCCATTAGAGTTAATGTCTGATTCTATGGGCATAGCTGCCCATGTTTTTGGAATGAGTGCACAAAGGGCATAGCTGCCCTAAGTTTTTCGAACTTGAATAAGGGGCATAGATGCCTTAATTTTTAAAGTTGAACAAAAGGCATAGCTGCCTGGATTTTTTTAACATGAGGGGCATAGCTGCCCTAATTTTTTGATGTTGAAAGAGGGCATGGTTGCCCGCATTTTCGAAATTGATTACGCCATGGGCATAGCTGCCAAAATTTTTTGATTTAAGTTTATCAAGGGCATAGCTGCCCAAGTTTTTGAAATGGAAGGGCATAGCTGCCCAAGTTCATGATTGCATGGTGGGCATAGCTGCCTGTGTCGTTTAGAAGGACATAGTTGTCCTGATTCTTGATTTAAGTACATCAAGGGCATAGCTGCCCGAATTTTTTTGAACATGAGGGGCATAGCTGCCCTAATAATTGAAGTTAAGGAGGGCACAACTGCCCATATTTTCAAAGTTTATACACCTTGGCCATAGCTGCCCAAATTATTGAAAAGGGCATAGCTGCCCGGATGTTTTTGAAGTATAGCATATGAAGGACATAGCTACCCAAATGTTTGAATTTAAAGGGCATAGCTGCTTGAGTTCTTAACTTGGTTGCATGAAGGGCATAACTGCCCGTGTTTTTGAATTTGATTGCATGGAGGGCATAGCTGCCTGATTTGTTTGTAATACCCGGTAACTAATATAGAAGATAATATGTTGGGCTATTGTGAAATAAATATTAGTACAGTAGGCTCTTAAGAATAATAAAAGCCCAAACCTCCATAAAGCAATTTTGCCAACAAAGCCCACAGCACTAATCGTACTAAGCCCATTTGGATAGCTTTATTTTTGTCGGTTAACATACATGTATATAAACCTAAGGGGCAAACCTACTACTACTACTTTTTCTATTCTTTTCCTGCGCGGTTTCGTGCGAAGCAACAAGAAAGGAATAGCTTGGCTAATTTTGGTGGTGGAGGCCTAGAATACACATAGCTTGGCTAGTTTTGATGGTGGAGGCTTTGGCTAATTTTGGTGGTGGAGGCCTAGATTACACATAGCTTGGCTAGTTTTGATGGTGGAGGCTTAGATTACACAGGCTCGTTTTCACAACCAAGTAAGTGGAGGATTTACCCTTTTTTTTTTTTTTTACAAGATTTGCCAACCAAATTTTCTATAGTAAATCGTGCACTGTCTTGATTCTTAGAGCCTAATTGAATCTGTATATGGATTGCCAACCCCATGTGTAGAATAGAACAAATTAGTTGGATAAATTTTGTGCAGGAACCGATAAGTAGATTCCTTGAATTTCTATTTTGAACAGTGCTTAGTACCTTTTATTGTCGACATAATTAATGTTCTAATTAAATTATCATAATTTAATTTAGTAAACTAGTCTTACATAGGAAACTTTTGCAACGGATTTTATTGGAAAACAAATTTTATGGAATTAATTAAAAGTCACATAAGTAGGCTGTTGCGCAGGAAATCACAGCTTTCTGGGCTATGTTAGAAAATTTATAATTAATTATTCCTAGATCCTATGACAGTGAATTTTATATGGTTAGAAAGCTTAGAATGTCTACTTTAAGTTCCGTGTTGATGATAGTTTCAGATTCAGAATTAATTGGGAGTTATTAGGCAGAGATTAGAGGCTGGTCAGTTTTGTAGCTCGTTCGGTTGATTGTTAAATAGTCTTTGGACTTAGTGGCTATGTTTCTCTTGTGAATTAGGTGCTGCAGGGATCCGGACTCAAGCTGAAACTTAAGTATTTGGGATTGGTAATTTGGATTGGCTTTTGAGGTGGGTTATATTATTATTATACTTCCTATTTTCTTAGTAAAGCTATGTTTTAACATTATTTTCTCATATAATTACTTTCGTTTTTATAACTACTTTTTGTCCAACTCTTCTAAATTATATTGTTTTGACCAAAAAGGTTTTGATAAGCTAACGTTTACTTCGAATTGATTTACTTTAAAAACCATTACTATTCCTTCAACTGTGATTTTACCGAACAAGGATTTTGAGATTTCAAAGAAAGGCCTATGTATCTTTTACTTCATAGTTTTGTTTGTACAATACCTATTCTTCTTATAAATACTATTCGCTCTATTTTGCCTATATACACTATCTGCTTATTTGGATGAAAAATATCTTTGGATTTGATACTATTGAAGAATTTATTTGAATTTGTTTTTGCTTAGAATTAGATGTCAGACGTCCCTATCTGGCAAGGGTGCTGTCAGACTTTGTGCACATTGATTGGTTTGATGAGGTTTTTAACCTCTATCTGTTTGATGGGAATCTTTGATTTCCCTATGGATCCTTTTGTTCCTCCAGCCGATAGGGGGTCGTTGTCGGACATGCTCGACGGGACGTGCTTTGCTCTTCTCTATTTCTTATCCGGTTCTGACATCTTAATTCGAGGCTTCCGTTATTTTGAGTGTTATGTTTATTTGTTATTTAAATTCAAGGCTTCCGCTGATTTTGTCTTTTTTGATTATTTGACAAGTAAGCTTATTTTATTTTGATTATGAGATATATATCTATGATTTTAGTATGGTTTTCGTTTGCTTTGTACTATGCCCACTGAGTTATGGAAGGACTCACCCCCATTTTAAAAATATTTTCAGGTGATTAGTAGGCTTGAGACGTAGTTCGTGCTTGGCGAGTTGTCTTGGTATGCGTATCAGACCTTTGGATTGTTAGAGCTCCACTATTACTCTAGTTTTTGGGATTTTTCATGATTTGGATTATATTAAGGATTTTGATTGGTCTTTGAGTTTGGAATTTATGTTTATCATATGACTTGTTGGATTATTCGATTTGTGGGAGTATTTTATTTTGGAGACTATATTTATATTATTTGTCTGAGGCTTGTATTGTCTTGGGTAGACATATATTTCCTACTAGGACTAGACGTCGGTCATGGGCCTAATTTTGGGTCGTGACAAAGTTGGTAGCGGAGCGTAGGTTGTAGATTTTATGTGGATCTTAGGTTACACGTAACTTGTGGAGCCAGGTTAGATGTAGCATGTGGAGCATAGGTTATAATTATCATGTGTAGTATAGGTTATATGTAGCATATAGAGCATAGGTTTATTGGTATTATGACTAGGCTTTAGTAACCTTTAGTTATATGTTATTGATTGTTATTTGACCACAACCTTATTCTTATGAATTAGAATTTATCCTTTATAAATTCGTTAGGTGGAAATGGCTAGAACTAATGTGGGAGGGAGAAAGGGAACAGGAAACGTTGCCCTAGGTCATGGTAACACCCAAGAAGCGGTACGTGGGAGAGGCAGAAGGACTAGAGCTGATGCTAGGGCTGATGATGGTGATAACGAAGCTATGCAAGATCAAGAAGAAAGTGGTGTCAATGAATCCGTTCAGGACGATGACGAAGTGGTTCCTCGTGCTAAAGTTCCTACTAGAGCTGGAAGTGGAACTGTGGCTGGAAGTTTGCAAAAGACCTTGGAAGTGCTAGCTGACATTGTTGTAGAAAACAAGGGGGCTACCGGACAAGGAAATGCATCACTGATTGATTTTATGAAGTTACAACCTCCAACATTTTCTGGTCTTGGTAGTGATGATGATCCTAAGCTCTTTTTGGAAGAGGTCAAGAAACGATGTGATGCTTTGGGGTGTTCGGAGGAGCTGGCTGTGTATCTAGCGGCTTATAGGTTACAAGGAGATGTTCGTACCTGGTATGATAACATTATTACTGCAACAGAAGCTGATGATCCACTGCTATGGGAAGAATTTAGTTCAAGTTTCTTGGACATGTACTTATCTGAGGGTATTAGGGATTCGAAGGTCTATGTGTTTGAGAGCCTCAAACAAGGAAATATGACTGTTGCTGAGTATAAGGTGAAGTTTACGGATCTTGCAAGATATGCCTCACATTTGGTCCCCACAGAGCAACAAAAGGTGAAAAGGTTTGTTAGGGGCCTTAATAATTCGCTTCATAAGGTGGGTTCTGCTAGAAATTGTCAGACATTACCATCTGCATTGAGTTTTGCTATGTCTCTTGAGATGAGGGATGCGGAGGATAGAGCTGAAAGGGACTTGAAGAAAGCTAGAGTTGATGTGCCTCAGAAGGGATACTCAAGTCAATTTGGTTCTCAAAATTGCAATACAAGTTTCCGTGGGTCGCAACAGTGGTCAAAAAGTGCTGCACCACCAGTTGCCCAGGTGCAGAAGCAAGATTGGAAGCCAAACCAAACAGAACAGTATAAAACCTGTCAATTCTGTGGAAAGAAGCATGGTGGTACTACTTGCTATCGAGAAACTGGAGCATGTTTTCAATGTGGACAAGGAGGCCACCAAATCCGTGACTGTCCTAAAGTTCGTGGTCAGCAAGAGAGCAACCAAAGGACATTTCAATCAGGATCTCATCCTACTCCTGCTGCTAATCAAACTTCTGGCGCTGCGAATAATAATCAAGGAGGTCGTGGCAATGGAGCTTCAAATTATAAAGGTTATGGATCTAACTGGAAGAATCAAGGAGCTGTAGGACGTGGACAAGCTCGTGTTTTTGCTCTTACTAGATAGGATGCATAGAAGTCTGGTGCAGTTGTGACAGGTACTCTACCAGTCCACTCTTTTGATGCTCGCATACTCTTTGACACTGGTTGCACTCATTTATTTGTGACTACTTATTTTGCATTACAATTTGGTGTGAGTCCAGCCCCTTTAGAGTGCCCGTTGACGGTTACCACTCCTCTCGCTAAATCGTTAGATGTGGATGTTGAGTTTCAAGGAACCCCTATACAGTTTGGTGATAGGATTTTGATGGCAAATTTGATTAGGTTGGAGATGATGGATTTTGACATAATATTAGGGATGGATTGGTTATCACAACATTTTGCTGTCTTGGATTGCCATAACACGACAGTGAATTTCCATATACCTGGAAAGGAAACTTTTCTTTTTCAAGGTGACCGTATGGTAAATACTCCTGTTTTGATTTCTGCACTTAGTGCTAACCGCTTGCTGAAGAAAGACTGCATGGGATATTTAGCTTCTATAGTGGATGTTAGTAAGGAGAGCTGCGATTTGACTAAGGTTCCAATTGTTCAAGAATTTTCTGATGTGTTTTCTGAAGATTTGCTTGGAATTCCTCCTGAACGTGAGATCGAATTTTGCATTGACTTGCTTCCTGGCACAGAACCCATTTCTATGCCACCTTATAGGATGGCACCTGCGGAGCTTGCAGAACTCAAAGTCCAACTCCAAGACCTTTTAGATAAGGGATTTATCTGCCCTAGTGTATCACCTTGGGGTGCTCCTGTGTTGTTTGTTAAGAAAAAAGATGGCTCTTTAAGGTTATGCATTGATTATAGACAATTGAACAAGGTTACTATTCGAAACAAGTATCCACTTCCTCGGATTTACAATTTGTTTGATCAACTGCAAGGTGCCCAATACTTTTCTAAGATTGATCTACGGTTAGGATATCACCAATTGAGGATTAGGAAGGATGATATCCCAAAAACTGCATTTAGGACTCGATATGGCCATTATGAATTCCTTGTCATGTCTTTTACGAATGCCCCATCTACTTTTATGGATTTGATGAATCGGGTATTCAAACCTTTCTTGGATCAGTTTGTGATTGTGTTTATTGATGACATCTTAGTCTATTCCCGTAACAAGGAGGAACACGAACAACAGTTGCGGTTGGTTCTTCAAACTCTTCGAGATAAGCAGTTGTATGCCAAGTTTTCTAAGTGTGAGTTTTGGGCTGAAAGTGTAAGCTTCCTTGGTCATGTGGTCACAAAGAATGGGGTAGAGGTTGACCCTAAAAAGGTGGAGGCGGTTAGAGAGTGGCCTATACCTACTTCTGCTTCGGAAATTAGGAGCTTTTTGGGGCTTGCTGGTTATTATCGGCGTTTTGTTCAAGATTTCTCTCGCATTGCATCCCCATTTACTCAATTGACACAGAAGAGTGTGAAGTTTAAGTGGTCCGAAGAGTGTGAAAGGAGTTTCACAAAATTGAAGCATAGTTTGACCTCTGCTCCAGTACTTACCTTGCCTTATGGAAATGAAGGTGATGCTGTTTATTGTGATGCCTCCAGGATTGGTTTAGGTTGTGTGTTGATGCAACATGGTAAGGTCATCGCTTATGCTTCACGCCAATTGAAGAGGCATGAACAGAATTACCCTACACATGACCTAGAGTTGGCGTCAGTTGTTTTTGCATTGAAGATTTGCTGACATTACTTGTATGGTGTGACTTGTGAGATTTATACTGATCATAAGAGTTTGAAGTATATCTTTGATCAAAAGGACTTAAATCTTCGGCAGAGGTGATGGTTAGAGCTTCTAAAGGATTATGATTTCACCATACACTATCATCCTGGAAAGGCCAATGTTGTTGCTGATGCTTTGAGTCGCAAGTCGATTGGCAGTTTGGCACATATATCTATAGAAAGGAGATCAGTTGCTAAAGAGCTACATGAACTTGTTGATAATGGAGCTCGATTTCAAGTTCTAGAAACTGGGATTCTCTTGGCCCAACTTTCTGTGCAACCTTCACTGTTAGATCAGATAGAGAAACAACAGCAAGAAGATCCTATGATAAGCAAGCTTAAAGAGGATCCTAAGTTTGAGGATGGGAATGATGGGATACTTCGAGTTGGGTCTCGAATTTATGTGTCAGACATGAAGAGCTGCGAAAGGATATTATGAAGGAAGCCCATGAGACAAAGTTTACAGTTCATCCCGGTTCTACAAAAATGTACCAAGATCTCAAAGGAAACTATTGGTGGGAAGGAATGAAGAGGGATGTAGCAGAGTATGTTTCTAGATGTCTTACATGTCAGCAGGTTAGGGCTGAATAGTAGAGGTACGCTGGACCCCTTCAAAGCTTGGATATACCTGAATGGAAGTGGGAGAAAATCACCATGGATTTTGTATCGGGTTTACCACGTAGTCAGAGAGGAAACGACTCAATTTGGGTGATTGTGGATCGATTGAGGAAGTCTGCTCACTTTATACCAGTTAAAACCACCTATGACTTTAGTAAGTTGGCAGCCTTATACGTGAGTGAAATTGTTAGATTGCATGGAGTTCCTGTGTCGATAGTCTCTGATCGAGGTCCACAGTTCACAACTCGTTTTTGGGGGCAATTTCAAAAAGCAATGGGAACTCGTTTGGATTTGAGTACTGCCTTTCATCCTCAAACGGATGGTCAATCGGAGAGAACTATACAAACTCTAGAAGATATGTTTAGAGCTTGTGTCATTGATTTTGGGGGTAATTGGGAGGATCACATACCTTTGATCGAGTTTGCTTATAACAATAGTTATCAAGCGAGTATACAGATGGCTCCTTATGAAGCTTTGTATGGCCGGAAGTGTAAGTCTCCAGTTTGTTGGGATGAGGTTGGCGAAGCCAAACTTTTGGGCCCAGAAATTGTTCAAGAGACGACGAAGAAGATTAGAGTAATTTGAGAACGGCTACAAGTTGCTCAAAGCAGACAAAAGTCCTATGCCGATCAAAGACGACGAGAATTGGAGTTTCAAGTTGGAGATCATGTGTTCCTAAAAGTGTCGCCCACCAAAGGCACTATGCGGTTCGGTAAGAAAGGGAAGCTTAGTCCTAGATATATTAGACCATTTGAGATTTTGGAGAGGATTGGTGTAGTTGCATACCGTTTGGCGCTTCCTCCATATTTTTCACACGTTCATCCAGTGTTTCATGTCTCTATGCTTCGAAAATATCTACATGACCCTTCTCATGAGCTGAAAATTCAAGAAATTGAGTTGGATAAGGACCTAGCCTATCAGGTTCAACCAGTGGATGTGGTGGATAGACAAGTCCGGAAACTTCGATCCAAAGAAGTCGTTTTGGTTAAGGTCCTATGGCGTGATCATGATAAGGATGAGGTGACTTGGGAGAGTGAAGCTGAAATGCATACCAAGTATCCTCTTCTTTTCGAACAAGAAGGTTAGTATTAAATTCGGGGACAGAATTTTTTTTAAAAGGGGAAGAATTTAATACCCGGTAACTAATATAGATGATAATATGTTGGGCTATTGTGAAATAAATATTAGTACAGTAGGCTCTTAAGAATATTAAAAGCCCAAACCTCTATAAACCAATTTTGCTAACAAAGACCACAGCACTAATCGTACTAAGCCCATTTGGATAGCTTTAGTTTTGTCGGTTAACATACATATACATAAACCTAGTTTTGTTGGTTAACATACATGTATATAAACCTAAGGGGCAAACCAACTACTACTACTTTTTCTATTCTTTTCCTGCGCGGTTTCGTGCGAAGCAACAAGAAAGGAATAGCTTGGCTAATTTTTGTGGTGGAGGCCTAGATTACACATAGCTTGGCTAGTTTTGATGGTGGAGGCTTAGATTACACAGGCTCGTTTTCACAACCAAGTAAGTGGAGGATTTACCCTTTTTTTTTACAAGATTTGCCAACCAAATTTTCTATAGTAAATCGTGTACTGTCTTGATGCTTAGAGCCTAATTGAATCTGTATATGGATTACAGCCAACCCCATGTGTAGAATAGAACAAATTAGTCGGATAAATTTTGTGCAGGAACCGATAAGTAGATTCCTTGAATTTCTGTTTTGAACAGTGCTTAGTACCTTTTATTGTCGACATAATTAATGTTCTAATTAAATTCTCATACTTTAATTTAGTAAACTAGTCTTACATAGGAAACTTTTTCAACTGATTTTATTGGAAAACAAATTTTCTGGAATTAATTAAAAGTCACATAAGTGGGCTGTTGTGCAGGAAAACACAGTTTTCTGGGCTATGTTAGAAAATTTATAATTAATTATTCCTAAATCCTATGACAGTGAATTTTATATGGTTGGAAAGCTTAGAATGTCTACTTTAAGTTTCATGTTGATGATAGTTTCAGATTCAGAATTAATTGGGAGTTATTAGGCAGAGATTAGAGGCTGGCCAGTTTTGTAGCTCGTTCGGTTGATTGTTAAATAGTCTTTGGACTTAGTGGCTACGTTTCTCTTGTGAGTTAGGTGCTGCAGGGATCCGGACTCAAGCTGAAACTTAAGTGTTTGGGATTGGTAATTTGGATTGGCTTTTGAGGTGGGTTATATTATTATTATACTTCCTATTTTCTTAGTAAAGCTATGTTTTAACATTATTTTCTCATATAATTACTTTTGTTTTTTATAACTACTTTTTGTCCAACTCTTCTAAATTATATTGTTTTGACCAAAAAGGTTTTGATAAGCTAATGTTTACTTCGAATTGATTTACTTTAAAAACCATTACTATTCCTTCAACTGTGATTTTACCGAACAAGGATTTTGAGATTTCAAAGAAAGGCCTATCTATCTTTTACTATATAGTTTTGTTTGTACAATACCTATTCTTCTTATAAATACTATTCGCTCTATTTTGCCTATATACACTATCTGCTTATTTGGATGAGAAATATCTTTGGATTTGATACTTTTGAAGAATTTATTTGAATTTTTTTTTGCTTAGAATTAGATGTCAGACGTCCCTATCTGGCAAGGGTGCTGTCAGACTTTGTGTACATTGATTGGTTTGATGAGGTTTTTAACCTCTATCTGTTTGATGGGAATCTTTGATTTCCATATGGATCCTTTTGTTCCTCCAGCCGACAGGGGGCCGTTGTCGGACATGCTCGACGGGGCGTGCTTTGCTCTTCTCTATTTCTTATCCGGTTCTGACATCTTAATTCGAGGCTTCCGTTATTTTGAGTGTTATGTTTATTTGTTATTTAAATTCAAGGCTTCCGCTGATTTTGTCTTTTTTGATTATTTGACAAGTAAGCTTATTTTATTTTGATTATGAGATATATATCTATGATTTTAGTATGGTTTTCGTTTGCTTTGTACTATGCCCACTGAGTTATGGAAGGTCTCACCCCCATTTTAAAAATATTTTCAGGTGATTAGTAGGCTTGAGACGTAGTTCGTGCTTGGCGAGTTGTTTTGGTATGCGTAGCAGACCTTTGGATTGTTAGAGCTCCACTGTTACTCTAGTTTTTGGGAATTTTCATGATTTGGATTATATTAAGGATTTTGATTGGTCTTTGAGTTTGGAATTTATGTTTATCATATGACTTGTTGGGTTATTCGATTTATGGGAGTATTTTATTTTGGAGACTATATTTATATTATTTGTCAGAGGCTTGTCTTGTCTTGGGTAGACATATATTTCCTACTAGGACTAGACGCCGGTCATGGACCTAATTTTGGGTCGTGACATTGTTAATTTGATCATGTCAAGGGCATAGCCGTCTGAATTGTTATTTGCATCATGGGCATAGCTGCCCGATTTATTCAAAGACGATTTCAAACCAAATGTGCATCATGGGCATAGCTGCCCGATTTATTCAAAGACGATTTGCATCATGGGCATAGCTTTTCCTCTTTTTTGGATTTTCTGTGAATTGGCTCGACACAGAAGCCAAATGTGAAACTTGAACAAAACGCGAAGATGAATGCAGGTAAGCAAAGAACACAGGCAATTTATAGTGGTTCCCCACTCAGGAGTACATCCACTACCTAAAGGTCCCCCCTTTAGAATTTCTAAACTATCCACTAATTTGGCTTTCACAGGCGAGCCAAATAACCTATGGTACACAAGTTTTTGCGGACTAAACTTGCTAATCCTAACCCAAAGCTGAACCTAGCTTTGTCTACCCAACAAGATTCTCTCCTAATCCTGCTGATTACAACATTTCCCAAGGCAAAGCTTCAAGAGTGACTCACTCAAGAAGTTACACAAATTAAGCACAAAGAATATCTCTCAATGTAAGCTCTTTTCTCAACTTAGAATCTCTTGAATAGCTAGGTTAATTTGCTGTGAGGCTTCAATCCTCTATTTATAGATTCTAAGGATGGGGAGGAGTGTCTTCCAACGGCTAGATTGCTTCCAGGTGGCGCACAAGTTAACTTCTTCCTTCGTTTAAGAACTGTCAACATTTGGTTTTTGGCTGAAACATAAACGGTAATTACTTGGGCAGAAATTGTTCTTCAATATTCAAAACATTTCTCCAAAAATGGAAATGAGGACCACCAGCTCTTTGATGCATGAAAGAGGGTGTGAGGCCACTTTTCAGACCGCTAGTTGACCATTGGAGACCAAGTAGATCCGTTGCTTTATTTGCACAGAAGTCAGCTTCAGTTCGGGACCACTCCTCCAACAGCCCAGACAGCGACGTTTTGGTTCGTCGGAAAAGCCACGCTGAAGCCAGATCTTCACGTTATTTGGTTTCTGCCATAAACCAAATTTTCTGCAAATGCTTAAAACACACAAGGGCTTTCCATACCGTTTGTTAATCATCAAAATAGTAATGTAATCATTGAATAATCATCAGAAATATACTAAACAAGATTAGTCTTAATTAATTATATAATTAAGTACTTAAAACATGTTTAGGCTAACCATCTCCCCCTTTTTGATGATGACAAACAAGTTGTCTATTTTGCTACTTAAAATAGTGGTTAGAGATACTATAACCGGATAAGCAAAACTCCCCCTATTTTAAAGCATAATTCGAGAAAATCTTAACGCATTCATTTGGCTCGATTTTTCAGCCAACTGCTCCCACTGCGCATATGCATAGTATACTAAAAATGCTAAAGGCTTTTAGCCAATAGCTCCCCCTACATAAGAGCACAGTATACAAGTTTCTCTTGTTTTACACAAGTATCCCTGCAAAGAAATTCTCTTCATAACATTTGGCTTAACCATCAGCAAATATATCATCGATTAACAATATTACATGTAGGTGAGTATTTCCTGCAATAATCATTTGGCTTTTCATATCAGCCAAAATTATTCACATATGTTGTTCCCTGCATAAAAATTTTCATACACAATATATCGCAGCAGTAGTAGAACAAACATCAACAAATATCAACAATAACATTTATCTCCCCCTTTTGACATCAGCAAAAAACAATTAAGACCCAAAGGAGATAATAGATGGCATCATAAAAACCAAAAGTAGAGCCAAATATTCTACTTACAAACCAAATAAGAGCAATAGTAATTAAGGATAGTACTTATGCAAAATAGATATAAAAGAGTGCTTATGGAGAATGCAATGCATGACCTAAAGCATAAGATCTGTTGGAGCATCATTCTTCATCAAAAGCATCTTTAGAGAGAGTGGCAGCAATTTGGTCGAGCTTTGCAAAGATCTTCTTCTGAGATTTCTTCATTTGGCTGCAAATTGAGCTCATTTCATCCTTTAACTCACTGATCTCTCCCTTGAGAGTAGTCACTTGCTCTGACACATTACCAATTTTCAAACCCTTTCCAACAGATTTGGTCACAGAATATTCACCATCAGAATTTGCCTTGATATACATCTTAGCCAAAATATCCGAATTAACCTTCTAGAGAACAATGAGCTTATCAGCAAGAGTAGAAGTAATCTTCAGTTTCGTGGCCAAAAGTGTGATAAGAGAGCCATGAGAATGCTCTTTGTAGAGAGCCATGTGATGAAGGATAAGTGTACCAAAGCATATGGAGGACTTCTTGATGAGGCAAGCCAAAATCCATTGATCAAGTTTCTTGATCACTGTCCGAGAGTTTTTTCTTGGCATGATAACCCGAGTCAGTGTGTACATCAGTGCTCTGTCTATGGGTTTTAGAATGTTGTAATGACCAAACTCAAGGCTGTTGAAGAGAATTTAATTCTGTTTGGAGTGACATGGAGTTTTGGGAATGATGATTGGAGTCCCGAATGCTGAATCATAGAATCAGATCTTCCCTGGCTTGATCTTCAACACTTCACAAATTAACTCAGTTGTCATCTTGATCTTCTTGCCTTTGCTTGTGGTCTTGATTCACTCAACTAGCCCTTTATTTCCATACTCAACAGTCACAATGGCTTGTACCTTCAAAGTGGCTAAAGTCTCAACAGTAGCATCCTTCAATAGTTTTGTTACTCCAATGGCTTCAAAATCTTCTAGCTCCATTGTATAGGTTGGAGTATGATTAAAGTACTTCTTTTTAGCCTTCTTTTTGAAGTCAGACTTGGACAGATTCTTCAACTTTCTTTTGCCTGGTGCAGGAGTAGTTTTTTTACTTTCTCGGACTCCTCCTCCTTTTCCTCATCCTCTTCAGCCTTGTCATATTCTATTTCATTATCATCTTCATCTTCATCCTCATCTTCTTCACTGTTATCCTCATCTTCATCTTTCTCTGATTCCTTCTCGCTTTCATTTCTCTCATCTGAGTTCTGCTCTTCGTTGCTGTCATTTGGCTCGTCATCACTCTCCTTGGCTCCTGAGCTCTCTTGCTCTTCATCATCTCGCTTCCTCTTCTTGGAGTCTTCGTGGACATGTGAGTTCTCACTGTGGATCTCATCATCATCAGAATCCACCTCCACAACCTTTTCTCCAAGCTTCTTTCCTCCTCTTCCAAATACTGTCTTCACACGAGTACTTGGTCTGACATGTCTAGCACGAGATGCTTGGGTGGTTGGAGTATGAGCCAAATGTTTTGGCATCTTCGGCCTTTGCGCATCAGATTTTGTCTTGGAACTCTCTGCCTCTGGTTCAATGCTTGGATTAACCTTCTCTGTAGCAGATTTGGTCTCAGGCTGAGCCAAATCTCCTTCTAACAGTAAGCTCTCATCTTCTTCTAGTTTTTCTTCAACTGATTTGGCCTTCTCAGTAGTTTGAGCCAAATCTTCCTTTACTTCTTCATCAACTTGTTTGGCCACTTCCATTGCAATTTCAGCAACATGTACCAGATCATCTATTGCATCCTTGTCTTCCTCTGAAATGGGAATCCCAGTTGGGATTTCATCAACAATCACAGAGTCTTGCTCTTCTCTGTTTCTTCTATCTTCTTCTGTTCTCCAGATTTGGCTTCTTCATCAGCCAAGTGCTGTTCTTCTACAAGAGTACTGGATTTGGCTGGCACTGCAACCAAATCTTCCTCAGTGTTCTTTATATGAACCAGGACACCTGATGCACATGAAATATGCATAGTTTTAGGCATGATTTTAGAGATATTTACTCTTAACTTATCATGATTATATGCCTTGCTTTGTATTATTTCATCATATTCCTATAAATCCCATCCCTTACTGTATGATTAGTGATTCTAGGTGCATTTCAAAGAATTTTTGGAGAATTGATTAGAGAATTCAAAGAAACAGCCTCTGGCACAACATGAGCCTGTTTCGAGCCTGTTGTTCATTGCAGAATTAGTAAAAGGTCACGAATCCCTCTCCAACCACTAGATATCCACTGGATTTCACCACTTTTTCCTTGATCCACAAAGCCATCATGCCATCACATCAATCACAGGAGGAGCTGAATTCAATTGCAGAGAATAATGGGAAGAAATTACACACAGCCTCAGGCATAGGCCCAGCACAGGCTCAGCCTGTGGAATCTGCAGATGACCAGAAACGCAAAAAATGAATTTAAAACTCAACCACTTATAGAGCTTCACCACTTGCAAAACTTTCAACTCTACAATCATAACCTAAATGTTTCAGAAGACTTTAGGCATGGGAGAGAGGGTATAATCATCACACCCAAAGAATATTGCAATTAAAGAACTATTATCCTCCCCAAACGTCTTCTAAAATCTGCAGATCCGAAGAATTCAGCCCCGACACACCTCCCATGGTGCCACATCCCGAGGAACAAGATGGGAAACTAAAACCCAACTTGCCCAACTCCCATACCTTCCAGCAAGTGGGAGAAGAGAGAAAAAGAAGATCCGCGCCTATAAATAGGAATGAGGAAGAAGAACTGGGCATCGATTAATCCATCGATCCAAAGAAATTGCAGAAGCTTAGGAACAGAGGCAAAAACCCAGTTTCAAGGGGGCAAATGATTCTGCAGCTTTTGATGCAGAAATCGTGTTGCCCTAGCCTCCCAGTTGTTCCCAACTCGATGTTTTTCTTTGTTTTTGTTGTTTCTTTAATTTTGAACATGCACTGAACAACCCATATTAGGTTGAAGGGGAGAACTTGTCTTTGATTTCTTTGTAATAAATTGCTCATCTTATGCTCTAAACCTGTTTTTCTTGTTTTGGTTGTTGCATACTTGATACATGTTTGAGTTCTGCCCAAACCCTTGCATGATGATAGGTAGCTAGGTGAAGGACCAGAAGGAGAAGCCATAGTTACTTGAACAACAACAACCATCCCTTAGTTTCTAGCTTTTGATAGAAGTTAGGAATTAATTGAGGAATTAGCCTCAATACCAAATCATAATCCCCTTGGTTTGACCGATGCGAAAGCATTAGGATGAGTGAGAGCCTTGGAGGAACTTGTGAGTGAAAACAAATGGGTTCAGTGTAGGTTGAGAGTGCCTTCAAGAACTGATCTGTGTAATTGACTTTGTGTTCTCGACAGGCCCAGCCACAGGCTCAACACTGGCTCAGCCTGTTGCGGCACAGTCAAGAAGAGTGACACCACTTTTAATCTGATTCTTGATTGATTATTGAGTAGCCTATTTTTAATCTAGTAGCAACTTGATGAAGGACCGATAGGGGAAGCCAAGTGCGCTAGACCAACAATAGTCAGCCTTCACTCCTTAGCCGTTCGAAAGAAGATAGGGAGAGACTGTGGGAAAACATACCCCAACACCAAACTTCACCTCTATGTGGATGTCTATTCTAGTGACAGGGGGTAGATGGAAGCTGAGAGAACTATCAATAAGATCGAAAGCCGTTGGCAGTACATTAGGTCAGGAGCCCTTCAAGACATCTTATTAAACACAGGCCGTCAAACAGGCTCAGCCTGTTGTGAGGCTGTTGAGCAATTTAAAGCATGAAATAGGACATGTGAACCCCGAATACCTAAGACTTCATTTAATCTTTTCTTTTCCTATTTCAACACTACTGTTACTTTTATTTGCTTGCTTATTTTATATTTCAACAACATTCACCCAAAATTTATGCCTTGTATGTTTAATCCTAATTTTTCTATTTGAAGGTAATAGGCTCAACCCAGTCCCTGTGGATACTACCTTGATAGAGTACTAAAACTATCAAGTGCACTTGCAGGACCCCCTATCAAGTTTTTGGCGCCGTTGCCCGGGACTGGTGCTTGATACTATTACCTTACATTTGGATTTAGTAGGCTTTTTATCATCTAAACCTTTCTTTTTATTTTCCTTTGGTTGTTTTTATTTTCTTTGTGTGTGTTTTCTTGTGTTGCTAACCTTGAGGTGTTGCAAATCGATGAGAAAAGGAATTGACAAGTCAGAATTTAGCCAGGGAAGTTTTAAACCCCTTCTGTATTAGCATTTCATGATGCTTGCATTAAGAATTGTCTTGGTGGTTTTCCACGCTAACACACACAGGATGAGCCTGTGTTATTTTGTATTTTGATTAAGGCATTCCACCTACCCAATGACTAATTAAGCAAAATAGGAGGACTAGACTTGTTAATATAGGAATTGATCAATCCTGCCTGCACAATCCACTACCCCTTTCCCCAATCGATTTCAACATTTTAGAGTTTAGCTTGAATACCCCCTTTCCACATAGATTAACTTTCAGTTTGGGATAATTAATTTCGGCATTGCACCCTGTTTTTGTTTAGTTTTGGCAGTGAGGACACTGCAGATTTTCAGTTTGGGGTATTTTAGGGTGCAATTTGGCCATAGTATTTCTCGATGTATTTTCCAGTGTTCATGTAATGCAATTTCAATTTTATCTATTTTCGTTACGTTCCTCCCAGTGTGAGCCTAACCTTATATTTATGCACCTTCTCTTTTTCCATTTAACTTTGCTCAGATTCTAATCTCAAAACTTGTCAAAACAAACAGAGCAGGAATAATCAAGCAACTCCATCCCATGAATTCTGACAGAAGAGAAGGATCCTGTTTAAGAATTTTCTAAACGAAACAGGCTCAGCCTGCTTACCTTAGAACAGACCCTTACCTCTGTCAAGGCAAAATTTTAAGCAGAGTCTACAAGAAAGGAAAGGATCTAGGCCATCTTTGGCACACCAAACAGACCACACAAAACCACACCACACTCATCAAACCCTTACAACCCCATTTGAGCCGATTAAGATGGCCTATTTCATTCATATACCCTGCACACCTCAACCATTTGCAGCCAGAGCAGGGGCCATCAGTGTCTAAGGACACAAATTCCTTCAAACAGCCTCACCCTGTCGATGAGCCTGTGAGAAAGATTTGATCAAGTTTAGAAAATGAAAAATTTCCCACACTCAGCTAGTAAAAAAATCAGAATGCCACCAGTTGCATGTACTCCATCCTCCCCCTGAAAAAAAATAAAAAAAATAAAAAAATGGAAGGAGGAAGGACAAGGGCAACATCTGGAAAATGATAATCCAATTCAAGTACACAAAACCAATCCATTTGTTGGAGTCAATGGTTACATCATGAGTGGCTGAAGCAATAGGACACAGTTGTTGAATAGATGAGACCTCAAAAAATACGAAGTCAAATAGCCTTTATACGGTCTCAGGCTATTCATGAACAAGAACAAAAGAATCAAGTTCACAAGCCATTAACCCTTACGCAATCCATACACCTTCCTTTAACAACTCGCGCCCATCCTCAATACAGTACGGATAAAGTCATAGTGATCCTAGCTTGATGACTTATGCACATTAGTGGAGATAAGAGGTAATGGGTCTGCTTATGAGGTACTATTTTTCACTTTTTTCAATCTTTAACTAAATCCGTCAAATGGCAGAAGGAATGAAGGTCAAGTTACAAAAATTATTCTTGTGATTTTTATGACAAAAACTACTGACAAGGAGTTTGGTTGGAATCAAATGCAGTTTTGAAGGAAAATACGAGGATGCCTGAATTCGGACACCACAAGGGAGAAACGAAGTGAAAATCTGGTGCATTGGAATTGTCCTTACTTCCTTTCAAAATCAAGCCTTCTTTTCTTTTCTGTTTGCTTGAGGACAAGCAAAATGTTTAGGTTGGAGTATTTTGATGCACATGAAATATGCATAGTTTTAGGCATGTTTTTAGATATATTTACTCTCAATTTATCCTCAATTTATCAAGATTATATACCTTGCTTTGTATTAATTCATCATATTCCCTTAAATCTTATCCTTTACTGTATGATTAGTGACTTTAGGTGCATTTCAAAGGATTTTTGGAGATTTTATTAGAGAATTCAAAGAAACAGCCTCTGGCACAGCATGAGCCTGTTTCGAGCCTATTGTTCATTGCAGAATCAATAAAAGGTCACAAATCCCTCTCCAACCACAAGTTATCCATTGGATTTCACCACCTATGCCTTGATCCACAAAGCCATCATGCCACCACATCAATCATAGGGGGAGCAGAATTCAATTACAGAGAAGAATGGGAAGAAATTGCACACAGCCTCAGGCACAGGCCCACCACAGGCTCAGCCTGTGGAATCTACAGATGACCAGAAACGCAAAAAATAAATTTAAAACTCAGCCACTTGCAGAGCTTCACCACTTGCAAAACTTTCAACTCTGCAATCATAACCTGAACATTTCATAAGACTTTAAGTGTGGGAAAGAGGAGATAATCATCACACCCAAAGAATACTGCAATTAAAGAACTATTATCCTCCCCAAAAGTTTTCTAAAATCTGCAGATCTGAAGAATTCAGCCTCGGCACACCTCCCATGGTGCCTTATGCCGAGGAACATGATGGGCAACTAAAACCCAACTTGCCCAACTCTCATACCTTCAATCAAGTGGAAGAAGAGAGAAGAAGAAGATCCGCGCCTATAAATAGGAATGAGGAAGAAGAACTAGACATCGATCCAAAGAAATTGCAGAACCTTAGGAACAATGGCAAAAACCCAGTTTCAAGGGGGCATACGATTCTGCAGCTTTTGCTGCAGAAATTGTGATGCCCCTAGCCTCCCAATTTTCCCAACTCGATGTTTTTCTTTGTTTTTGTTGTTTCTTTAATTTTGAGCATGGACTGAACAACCCCTCTTAGGTTGAAGGGGAGAACTTGTCTTTGATATCATTGTTGAAGGGGAGAACTTGTCTTTGATATCATTGTAAAAAATTGCTCATATTATGCTCTAAACCTATTTTTCTTGTTTTGGTTGTTGCACACTTGATACATGTTTGAGTTCTAGCCAAGCCCTTGCATGATGATAGGTAGCTAGTTGAAGGACCGAAATGAGAAGCCATAGTTATTGGAACAACAACAACCATCCCTTAGTTTCTAGCTTTTGACAGAAGTTAGGAATTAATTGAGGAATTAGCCTCAACACCAAATCTTAATCCTCTTGGTTTGACCGATGTGAAAGCATTAGGATGAGTGAGTGCCTTGGGAGGAACCTGTGAGTGAAAACAAATGGGTTCAGTATAGGTTGAGAGCGCCTGCAAGAACTGATCTGTGTAATTCACCTTGTGTTCTCAACAGGCCCAGCCACAGGCTCAGCACTGGCTCAGCCTGTTGCGGCACAGTGAAGAAGAATGACACCACTTGTAATCTGATTCTTGATTGATTTTTAAGTAGCCTATTTTTAATCTAGTAGCAGCTTGGTGAAGGACCGAAAGGAGAAGCCAAGTGTGCTAGACCAACAATAGTCAGCCTTCACTCCTTAGCCGTTCGAAAGAATATAGGGAGAGACTGTGGGAAAACGTGCTCCAGCACCAAACTTCACCTCTAAGTGGACATCTACTCTAGTGACAGGGGGTAGATGGAAGCTTAGGGAACTATCAATAAAATCGAAAGCTGTTGGTAGTACATTAGATCGGGAGCCCGTTCAAGACTTCTTATTAAACACAGGATGTCAAATAGGCTCAGCCGGTTGTGAGGCTCTTGAGCAATTTAAAGCATGAAACAGGTCATGTGAACCCCGGATACCTAAGACTTCACTACTGTTACTTAGACCTCAAAGTTGGAAGTCATCCCTCTATTAGATTTTGGCTTGTTTTCATCCCTCTATTTGTGAATTTTGTCTTTTTTTCATCCCTGTGTTCACCTTTTTGGCCTATTTAGAGGGATGAAAACAAGCCTAAACCCATGGACAGAGGGATGAAAATAGACCAAAACCAATATAAGGATGACTTTCAACTTTATGGTCTAACACAAGGATGAAAAAAGGCTTTAATCCTTATTTTATATTTCAACAGCATTCACCCAAAATTTATTGCTTTTTTGTTTAAGCCTAATTTGTCTATTTGAAGGTAACAGGCTCAACCAGTCCCTGTGGATACGACCTTGATAGAGTACTACAACTACCCTGTGCACTTGCAGGACCCCCTATCAACTCCACCCAGTTTCCTTCATCTTCATCTTATAGAATTCTTCTGTGTCTTTTCCCGGAGGAGGTACAAGTGACCTCACAAAAGCAGCAAGCAGAATGGTTTTCGCTTTTGATGAGCCAAAACCCTCATCAGCATCCAAAGGCTTAACCTTTTCACTCGATTCAGCCATTTTCTCTACAGCATAATCAGATTTAGCCTTAGCCAAACTAGAATCCTCACCAACACAATCAGCTTTATCAACAGATTTTTCAATAGTCATGACAGTACTATAGATTAAAACATTCCTAGCATCAGATTGTGTATCAATCGATCCTACCAAAGTCTTATCAGTAACATACACCTCTCCAGAACTTGAAACTCGAACTATAAAAGGTTCAGAGGTTAAAATACCCGTTTCAAAGATGTTCCCTGGTGGTGCTTCTTCAAGATTGAATGCATGTGTCTTGGAATTAAATTCTTCTCCTGGAGGCACCATGGCTTCTTGGGTCTGAGTCCCAAGTTTGAGTTTCTCGATTTGAACAGCCGCCTCTCTTTCAGGTGAAGTAAGATCAGGGCTTCCTTTCTCTTCTTTCTCCTTGCACTTTTTCTTTTATGGTGTTGAGGTCTTCTTAAACACAGGTTTTGTAGCAGCAACCTTGGTTCTTCCTTTTAATGGTGCTGGGGGTTTTAGTGGTTTTTGTTTTGAGGGTGTCTCTTTGAGATTTTTCCCTTTGTTGGTTCGCATAATGGTAAGTGTTTTAGGGTTTGAAGTGATTGTGCTTCAGAGAAAAACTGAAAAGGAAGTTGAGGAGAAGGTGGGTGATGGTGGAGAGAGAGATAATCACGGATTTTTAAAACCGGAAGTGGTCCAACTTCCATAAATGAACCGCTTTGCTTTTTAGTTATTCCTTTTCCTTTTTGATAGATGTGGGACACCATATATAGTCGTTGCCTCAGATGTTGTCTGGTTGATTTTGTACTCTCTTTCTTCATTTCATTAACTGCTGCTTTTTGTCCACTGGATAATAGGTTTTGGCTCGTCCATGAACCAAATACTGCAGCTTTTTCTCATTGATGCCTTTGATGATTTGATGACAACCACGATGTGTCCTCATACGCTGATATGCTTAGTGCAAGTGTGAGAAGTGTAACAATTGTATATATTCTAAGTGTATATGTGTGCAATATGTTATGATTTGTATGAACACATAAAAACCAAATGTGGAGCCAAATCAGAATATTTATCATATATTGCAAATACCAAGCTCGAGTCTGATTTTGGTGAACTGATCCTCCTTCAGTAGTTTGGTAAAGATATCAGCCAGTTGATTTTCAGTTCTTACGAAATCAATAGCCACATCCTTTTTCCACACATGGTCTCGAATAAAATGATGTCTCACTTCAATATGTTTGGTTGGAGAGTGTTGCACCGGGTTCTTAGTTAGATTGATGGCACTAGAGCTGTCACAAAAGATAGGAACACACTTGAAAGTTAGTCCATAATCAGCAAGTGTTTGTTTCATCCAAAGCACTTGTGCACAACATGCACCAGCTGCCACATATTCAGCCTCGGTTGTGGAAGTAGCAACTGAACTTTGCTCTTTACTTGACCAAGATACAAGTGATTGTCCATGTAATTGACAAGTACCACTTGTACTTTTTCTATCAAGAGTGCACCCTACAATGTCTGCACCTGAGTAGCTTGTTAGTTCAAAAGAGTTCACATTAGGATACCACAAGCCAAAAGATGATGTTCCTTTTAAGTACTTGAAGATGCGCTCGGTAGCTTTAAGATGAGATTCTTTTGGGCATGATTGAAATCTAGCACGCAAGCAAACGCTATACATAATGTCTGGTCTTGAAGCTGTAAGGTAAAGAAGACTACCTATCATGCCTCTGTATAATTTCACATCAACATCCTTATCATTCTCATCCTTGTCAAGTTTGGTGCTAGTGCTCATTGGTGTCGGACTAGTTTTGGCTTCTGATAAGCCAAATCTTTTCAGCAGCTCACGTGTGTACTTTGCTTGGTTAAAGAAAATCCCACCATTGAGTTGCTTGACTTGAAAACCTAGGAAAAAATTTAATTCCCCCATCATGCTCATTTCAAACTCGTTTTGCATAAGCTTTTCAAACTCTTGACAAAGAGATTCATTAGTAGCACCAAATAGAATGTCATCAACATATATTTGCACAATAATGATATCATCTTTGTTTGATTTCACAAATAAAGTTGAATCTACCTTTCCTCTTGTAAAGCATTAAGAAATCAGATATGAGCTTAATCTATCATACCAAGCCCTAGGTGCTTATTTAAGACCGTATAATGCCTTTTTCAACTTAAACAGATGTTGTGGATGCTCATGGTTTTCAAATCCTGGAGGATGTTCTACATATACTTCTTCCATGATATATCCATTTGGAAAAGCACTCCTGACATCTATTTGATAAATTTTGAAAGATTTAAATGATGCAAATGCAAGCAGCATGCGAATGGATTCAAGTCTAGCTACTGGTGCAAAGGTCTCATCATAATCAATACCTTCCTCTTGATTGTAACCTTGTGCAACCAATCGAGCTTGGTTTCTTACCACAATTCATGATTCATCAAGCTTGTTTCTAAAGACCCATTTGGTTTCTTACCACAATTGAGCTCTTCTTGCATTGCCATTACCCAATTTTCATCAAGTATGGCTTCATTAGCATTTTTGGGCTCAACTTGAGACAAAAAAGCAAGGTGTGTGTTGATGTTTTCTAATTTGGATCTGGTGGTTACTCCTCTGCTAGGATCCCCTAAAATGGCCTCAGTTGAATGTCCTCTAGGTGCATAAACCATTGAGTTTCTCGGCTGTGAGCTTGAGCTAGGCTCCAGAACATTTGGCTGTACACTGTTTGTCTAAACATTTGGCTCGGAAGAAGCCAAATGTTGTTGAGTCTCAATTGGATTAGGCAGTTGCTCATCTTTTGTCTCATCAACATTAATAGCTTGTGACTGATTCTCAGGAGTAAACTCAACCTCTGTATCATCACCAAGATCATTTAAGTTAATCTCATCAAACACCACATGCATAGATTCTTTAACAACCATGGTTCTTTTGTTATATTCCCTATAGGCTTTACTACTCAATGAATAACTAAGGAATATACCATCATCAGACTTAGCTTGAAACTTATCTAGATTATCTTTAGTATTAAAGATGTAACACCTGGAGCCAAATGTGCGAAAGTATGCAATATTTGGCTTTCTATCATGCCAATTCTCATAAGGTGTCTTTTCAATTATGGATGCAAAGAGACTCTATTTAGGAAATAGCATGCTGTGTTCACACCCTCAGCCCAGAAATAGACAGATAACATATACTCATTAAGCATAGTTCTAGCCATTTCTCACAAGGTTCGATTCTTCCTTTCCACAACCCCATTTTGTTGAGGTATTCTAGGAGTCGAAAATGTGTGTTCAATGCCATTTTGCTCACAGAACTGATTGAAGGTGGAATTATCAAATTCTCCTTCATGATTACTTCTGGTTTAAGAAATTTTATACCCTTTTTCATTTTGCAGCTTCCTAACTAATGAGCCAAATTCATGACATGCATGATCTTTTTGCGAAAGAAATAAAACCCATGTGAATTTAGAATAATCATCAACTATGACAAATGCATATTTTTTACCACCAAGACTCACAGTTCTCATAGGACCAAAAAGATCTATATGTAGAAGTTCAAGAGGTCGGGAAGTTAATACCATTGACAGGCTCGACATTTGGTTTCTGCTTCGAACTTTAGCTTTGACAGACCATTGACCAATTCTTTCTTGGACAGAATTGAGATAAGTTCATGATTTGCAAGCCCAAGCCTACTATGCCATATAGTTGGGGAATTTGTTCTTGCACTAAAGCACTTGAACTCGAGATTAGTAACATTATTTAAACATATAGAATATAAATTACCAATCCTTTTACCAACAAATAAGACATTCTCATCATTAACTCTACTCACAAAACTTCTTGATGATTCAAAAGTAACTCTGAATCCTTTGTCACATAGCTGACTAATACTAAGCAAATTATACTTATGATTATCAACAAGTAGCATATGCTCAATAGTTGGATTAGTACCAATATTACAAATACCAAGGATTTGTCCTTTAGAACTACCACCAATTGTAACATTACCTCGGTTTTTTTAGAGAAGGGATGTAAATTTTGATGGGTCACCTGTCATATGTCTTGAACAACCAATGTCCAGAACCCATTCATCCCTTGCATCCTGTCACATGATCAAGTTTTAGGTACCCAAATTAACTTGGGTCCTTCAGGGTTAGATTTGCCTCTTTTCGGACCCAAATATATTTAACATGATTGCTTCTCTTCCTATGAAAACATGATCTAATCATATGACCAATATTTCCACAATAATAGCATGTGATATCAGGTCTATGTGAGTGCTCATGATGTCCTTGCCTAAGATGTTCACGATATCTAGGTCTCTATTGTGATCTAGATTCTCCTTTGACAAATTTAACTGGCAGATTTGGCTTGTTAAAAACCATATGTGTTGCGCCTATTCCACTTTTATCTAGTGAATGCCTTTTTTGACCAAGCAGTATATTCAGACTTTCTCTTCCTTTTGTGAACTTATCTAAGGAGGATTTTAGATCCTCTGCTACAGCCTTAAGAGCATCATTTTTCTGGATCATCTTTTCACAATTGCTCAAATTATTTGCTAACTTTCTCTCAAGTTCATCATATGCATTTTGAGATGCTAGCTTTTGTTTCTTTAATGACTCACAAATGGATAGACTTTCAGTATGAGCACGCTCAAGAGTTTCATATGCAGTTTTGTGAGACGCATGATCAAATTCAAGCAGATCTATGTGTTTCTTATATGCTATGTTTTTCTTAAGTGCTTGTTCACACTTATCATGTAATTCTTCAAATGCATCTTGTAGTTCATCAAAAGTGTAGTCAAGAAAATCATTTACCTCATTATCTTCTCGAGCCATCAAACATAGATAAGCTGCTTCATCAAAGTCAAAATCGCTTGATGAATCCAAATCATCCCATGCTGACATAGCTTTCTTCCCTTTGTTTCTATGGAAATCAGATTTGGCTTTTTGATGAGGGCATTCTGACTTGATATGGCCCGGATAATTGCAGCCAAAACACACCAGTGAATCTTTCTTTGGTTCACTTGATTTGGCACCTTGGAAACCCTTTCCTTTCATTTGTCTTCTTTTTTGAAGAAATTTGACAAACTTCCTAGTGATTAGTGCCATATCCACATTATTGTACTCGTCACTGGAATCTTGGTCCACCTTCAGAGCCCAATCTTTCTTCTTTGAATCTTTTTGTTCCAGTTTAGAACCATGAACAATAAGCTTGCCAATAAGCTCATCACAAGTGAGAGTGTTCAGATTTTGAGCTTCTTCAATAGCTGTGACTTTTGGCTTCCACTCATTAGGTAGAGATCTAAGGATTTTGGTCACTTTATCTCTATGAGTGATGAGTCTACCAAGTAGCACTAACCCATTGCAAAGAATGGTGAAGGAGGTATCCATCCATTTCTGGCACAGTTTCTCCAGCAGCTATTTGGAAGAGCTCATAGTCCCTCATTATACAATTGAGCCGACACTCCTTTACCTGGTTTGTTCCTTCATGTGTGACACAAAGAAGCCTTAAAATTTCATAGGTTGTGCCACAAGAACTAACCCTTTGAAACTCACTTTCGCTTACACCACATAGAAGTATATTTTTAGCTTGTGCATCAAGCTTGGCTCTTTTTAGCTCATCTTCAGACCCGAATTGCATGTCTCTTTGAGGTCTGGCATAGGGACTCTGAACAATATTCCACATCTCAAGATCTTTCCCTTCAAGGAAGATCTTCATTCTAAACTTCCAATAATCAAAGTTCACTCCATCAAAGTATGGAGCTTTGTTGACACTTGTACCTTCATAAGCCATGATTTTCTACTCTTGAGATTAATCCAATAAATTGAGTACACAGCTCCACTACCAATTGTTGGCCCAGAAAAGGCTAAGAAGGGGGGGTTGGATTAGCTTTTCCGCTTTTTTGAATTTTTTAAGATTTGGTTCGACACTGAAGCCAAATGTGAAACTAAATGGAAAGCGATAATGAAGACAGAAAAGCAAAGGACACTAGCAATTTATAGTGGTTCCCCACTGAGGACTACATCCACTACCTAAAGGTCCCCCTTTTAGGATTTCTAAACTATCCACTAATTTGGCTTTTACAGACGAGCCAAATAACCTGTGGTATACAAGTTTTTTCTTACTTAACTTGCCAAACCTAACCCAAAACTGAACCTAGCTTTGTCTAGCTAACAAGAATAATCCCTAATCCTACTAATTGCAACCTTTGACAAGGTAAAGCTTCAAGAGTGACTCACTCAAGAAGTTACACAAATTAAGTACAAAGAATATCTCTTAAGGTAAGCTCTTTTCTCAACTTAGAATCTCTTGAATGGCTAGGTTAATTTGTTGTGAGGCTTCAATCCTTTATTTATAGATTCTAGGGATGGGGAGGAGTGTCTCTCAATGGCTAGAAGGCTTCCAGGTGGCACATAAGTTGACTTCTTGCTCTATTAAATAAACTGTCCACGTAGATGAGCCAAAACTGGATATTTATTGGGCAGAAATTATCTTTCTTCAAAAAATCTTGATAAATGGAAAGTATGGACCACCAGATCTTCTAGAGGTGAGAGAGGATGTGAGGACCACTTTTTTGAACTTTTTCTAACCCTTGGAGAGCAAGCATAATGGTTAGTGCACTTAGTTTACTGTCAACCACTTTTATGGACCACTGCTGCAACTTTTGGGACAGCAGTCCCAACTTCCGAGAAAGCGACCTTTTGGTCGATGCGGTGAAGTCAAATGTGCCTGGTTTTGGTTTCTACCAGAAACCAAATTTTTTTGCCAATACTAAAAACACACAAGGCTTACCAAAATATTCGTTAATCATCAGAATAATATAATAATCTTTGGATAATGATCATAAATATACTAAACAAGACTAGTCTTAATTAATTACTTAATTAAACTCTTAATCACTTGTTTAGGCTAACAGACTGAAGCAAGAGAAAGCCTTGAATTCACTTTACTAGAAAGAGAGGTGGTTGTCCAAATCGAAAAACTTAAACTTGGCCACAGCTCAAAGAAGCCATGGTGCTTCTCGAAGATGAATCTATTCCTAAGGTCCATGCATTCAATCTAGAGGATACACCACCAGGTAACATCTTTGAAATCGGAATCTTAAACTCTGAACCTTTTAGTGTGTGTGTATCAAGTTCTGGGGAGGTGTATGTTGCTGATAAAACTCTGATAGGATCGATTGAGACACATTCTGATGCTAGGAATGTTGTAGCCGACAACACTATTATGAGTATTGAAAAGGAAACTGAATCTAGTGATAAGATTAGGTTTGTTGATAAAGCTGGTTGTGTTGGTGAGGGCTCTAGCTTGTTAAAAGTCAAAATTAACTGTTCTATAGAGAAAGCGCCTGAATTTGGGGACAACATTAGGCCTTTAAGTGGAATTACTGATGTTGGTGAGGGATCTGGCTTATCAAAAGAAAAAAAACAAGCTTCTTGTCGAGTTTGTTAGGTCACTTGCCCCACCTTTGGGGAAGGATGCTGAGAAATTCTTTGAGGAGAGATAAAGGAACTAGGAGGAATCCTGGTTCATATGAAAGATACTGGTGAAAAAGATTTGGCTGCGGTGCGAGCCAAATCCAGCACTCCTGAACTAGATCAGAGCTTGGCTGATGGAGCAGCCAAATCCGGAGAACCAAAGAGGATAGAAGTGATAGAGAAAGGAAAAAGTGCTGAGGTAGATGAAATTCCAAAAGGAATTTTAATCACTAAGGAGGATGAAGATTTGGTCATATTGCTGAGAAAGCAAAAGAAGCAGTCGAACAGGCTGAAGAAGAGCCAAAGGAAGACCTGAATAAAGAGAAAAATGAAAGTGTGCTGCCAGAAGGACATTTGGCTCAATCTAAGACCAAATCTGACACGAGAAGGTCATTCCACAGACCAAACCAGAAAGGGAGACAGAGAGTTCCAAGGCTAAATCAGAAGTGCCAAAACCGAAGATGCCAAAACATTTGGCTCAAACTCCAACCACCCAAGGATCTTGTGCTAGACTTTTCAAGCCAAGCACTCGTGTGCAGATAATTTTTGGAAAAGGAGGGAAGAAACATGGAGAAAAGGTTGTTGAGGTTGACTCTAATGATGAAGGAATTCATAGTGAGAACTCATCTGTTGATGAAGAAACCAAGAACTCCAAGAAGAAGAAGAGAGCTGATGAAGAGGAGGAAAGCTCTACAGCCCAACAAAGTGCATAAGAGCCAAATGATGATAAAGAGCAGAATTTTGATGAAGACAATGGGAGCGAAAAAGAATCAGAGAAAGATGAATATGAGGATAATGCTGACAGTGAAGAGAACAAGGACAACGCTGATGAAGATGATGATGATGAGACTGACAAGGCTGATGAAGATCAAGAAAAGGATGAGAAGTCCGAAGAAGAAGAAGAGATCACTCCTCCAGCAGCCAAAAAAGAATACTAAAAATCCTGTCAAAATCAAGTTCCACCAAGAGGCCCAAAAAGAAGTATTTCACCCATACTCCAACATATATAATGGAGCTTGCTGATTTTGAAGGAATTGGGGTGACCAAACTATTGAAGGATGCAACTCTTGAGACATTAGCCACTTTCAAGGTACGACAACAAGACAATCGAGTATGGAAACTGATAGCTTCCTACAAGTGTACAGGATTGTTGTAGCACACAAGGTCGTCTCACAGGAATCTTTGCTAAATACTACTGCACCGAGTCATTTTTGATTATTTAGAGGAATAATTAAAATGGGAAGGTTGATGATTGAATTAGATAGCTAGAGCAATTAAAAACGATTAGAATCAATAATATTAAATATCTAGGACTTCGAGGAATTCCTTACCAATATTTCCATGCAATTAACCTTTGCATATGCAAACCATGTTCTGTCACCACAAAGCTAGCGTATATAAAATCTATGAATTAAATTTGAAATGAACTCTTTTAAAAGGGACGATAAATCTAAGCTAAATTGATAACCTACTCTCGTAGTGCCGTAAAATCCCTTCCTAATTTATTTCCACTATCCATTTGCCAGTGATAAAATAAACTAAGAGCATTTTGCAATTTACCTACTTCATCTCCAATAAAAAACACGCCTCCCTCGAGGTCGGTTTTTATAGTCCGGTTAATGTTTTTCAATAGGCAAATGACGTTGTCACTTAACTTTTCCCTATTATGAATTTATGCTAATTGGTGATCAAGCAACTAACATAGTGAAGTTTCATTACCGGATTAAAGGGAATAAAATCAGTAAATAAAACTTAATTAAATATACATGGAAAATGGATTAAAGTGTTTTTTCATCCTTGTATTAGACCTCAAAGTTGGAAGTCATCCCTCTATTAGATTTTGGCTTGTTTTCATCCCTCTATTTGTGAATTTTGTCTTATTTTCATCCTTGTGTTCGCCTTTTTGGCCTATTTAGAGGGATGAAGACAAGCGAAAACCCATGGACAGAGGGATGACAACAGACTAAAACCAATACAAGGATGACTTTCAACTTTATGGTCTAACACAAGGATGAAAAAATGCTTTAATTCCATGGAAAATATTAACTAGTTCATCCTCGAATCCTAGACGAGAATTCTAGCAAGACATAGCCTTAATGAAAATGACAAAGACATGGAAATAGTTCATCATAATCAATTCAAGAGTAAACTTACAAAAAATTGGAGCCAACCTTTAACCAAAAGAGACAAATTTCCAAGCTAAGAAACTTCCAAAAGCTAAAGCCAAATGCTAGACTTACAAAGTAAAAGGAAAGTACAATTCCTAAGCTATTTTTGTGTTTTTTGCCGAATGAAGTGTGGATGTAGAACTTGATGCCTTTGTCTTCATGTGTAGACCATTATATAGTGCGGGAGAGACAAATTTGAGTGGCTGAAAAATGAGTGAAGATGGCGCCAAAAGTGGCCATGGACCACTTATCTTTGCGCCAAAAATAGGAATTACCAACTCTTCTTCTTTGTTGACAACAAAAGGCAGTTCCCAACAATCCCCCTTCATGCTAAAAGTCAGAAAAACGAAAAGACTTGGTCTTTATCTTTTGGGTAAAATTACAGGCATGTGCCTTTTTGCATGGAAAGTGGTACACATGAATAACAATAAAAAACCCCACCAAGATTTCTTCAAAATTGACAATTTAGAAATATTCTTTGACAAATTCTGGAAAGTTTGAGTCAAGTTCTAGGGGCAAAATTCTGGGCTTGCCACGTGGCCGTGGGCTGCCTGTGCTGGAACGGGCTGCATGGGCTGCTCGTGTGGGAACTGCACAATTGGCCTAAAATTCGTCCTTTACTCCTCATTTCTACAGAAAAATCTTTAGACACTAGGACAAGAGATTTATTAAAATAAAGTAAATAAAATGCTAAGAAACAAATAAAATAAATAAAATTTGCAAGTCAAAAATCATAAAATGGACACGAAAATGAGTGTAAAATGCGCACTCATCACCACCCCAAACTTAAGATTTTGCTTGTCCGCAAATAATTATCGTAAAAAATGGGGATGAAAACGTCTTACTCATTGGAATCAACGGAACCCAATCAACCAAAGTTACATAGAAAGTCTCAAAATGTCTCGAAGGAAGCCTCGGTATCCAACATGCAAAAATCGTGAGAAAAGGTGCAAAGATGGTCAGAATACGCACTTTGTTAGGGAATTAATCGCATTGATTCTACTTCACAACTTCCCTCTTTGTTTGCTAATAATAATAAATTTTGCATTTGCAAAAATAAAAAAGGGGTCAAATATGCATCACTTCCCGCTCTCTATTAATGACAAGGATAGATTTATAGGGATCAAAAGGTCTTTATTCGGGTTGAAATGAGGCTTTGGTTAAGTTAGGAAAGAAAGGAATAAAGGTAATAAAAAGATGCAAATGCTTAAAAGGAAAATCAAGAGGTTTGAAGCGAATTAAACCAATCGGAAAAATTTACCAACAAGCGTAACTCGGCCACTTGGGAACTTGTCCCCAATATTCATGCAATTGGACATTCGAGAATCGATCATGCAAACTCGGAGAAATCCATGAGCTTAAGTTCGGAATGGGCCCAATTAAGCCTAACGGCTCCATCTGTAACTTGTAAAAAATTTATTCAAACAAAAGAAAAAAATAAAAAATAAACTAAAGAAAATTACTTATTATCATGAATGCATGCGATAGGGCAGCCCATGTATCAAATGTCCTAGGAGCTTGTGCAGCCAAACACCTTCGCCTTGTCCTTCAATGAGAAAGGAAAAAGGTACAGCTTGAAAGTGCATTCGAAGGCTCCATTCACCTTGATTGTGTCACAGATTTCCAGAAAATCAAATGCTGATTTGGGTTTTCAATGGAGGAGACCCCGAAAGCTTCGTTTTGCACCATCTTGATCAAGGCTGGCTTTAGTTCAAAGTCATTTGCTTGCACAGTTGGGCAGACCACACTGGACTGTGCAAGGGTTGCATCGAGGATGGAGATATTTCGGACCGGCCTGTGCCGAGGTCCGTATTGGACTCCCTCGATCTCCTCGATGACGCGTCTTGTGTGTCCCTCCCTCTCCCCTTCAGAATCGGTGTCTTCCTCTCTCGAACTCCTTGTATGCTTGCACTAAAAGAATCCTGATGAAAAAGATAGAAAAAAACGGGTGAAAAGGGAAAAGAAAACTCTAGATTAAGCTAATCACAATGTTAAATAATATTAACGCCGATCCCCGGCAACGTCACCAAAAACTTGATAGCATCCTGCAAGTGTACATTGTTGTTGTAGCACACAAGGTCGTCTCACAGAGATCTTTGCTAAATGCTACCCGAGTAATTTATGATTATCTAGAGGAATAATTAAAATGGGAAGGTTGTTGATTGAATTAGAAAACTAAAGCGATTAAAAATGATTAGGATCAATAATATTAAATATCTAGGACTTCGGGGAATTCCTTGCCCACGTTACCATGCAATTAAGCTTCGCATAAGCAAACCATGTTCTGTCACCACACAGCTAGCCTATATAAAATCTATGAATTAAATCTGGAAATAAACTCTTTTAAACAAAATGGTAAATCTAAGCTACATCGATAACCTACTCTCGTTGTGCTGTAAAATCCCTTTCCAATTCATTTCCACTCTCCATTTGCCAGTGATAAAATAAACTAAGAGCAATAGGCAATTTACCTACTTAATCTCCAATAAAAAGCACGCCTCCCTCGAGGTCAGGTTTTATAGCCCGGTTAATGTTTTTCTATAGGCAAACGACGTTGTCACTTAACGTTTCCCTACTATAAATTTATGCTAATTGGCGATCAAGCAACTAACGTAGTGAAGTTTCATTATCGGATCAAAAGAGAATAAAATCAGAAAATAAAACTTAATTAAATGTGCATGGAAAATATTAACAAGTTCATCCCCTAATCCTAGACAAGAATTCTAGCAAGACATAGCCTTAAAGAAAATGACAAAGACTTGGAAATAATTCATCGTAATTAATTCAAGAATAAATTTACAAGAAATTGGAGCCAACCTTGAACCAAAAGAGTCAAATCTCCAAGCTAATAAACTTCCAAAAGCTATAGCCAAATGCTAGAATTACAAAGTAAAAGGCAAGTACAATTTCTAAGTTTTTTTTTTTTGGCGAATGAAGTGTGGATGTAAAACTTGATGCCTTTTGTCTTCACATACAGACCTTTATACAGTGTAGAAGTGACAAATTTAGGTGACTGAAAAATGATTGAAGGTGGCACCAAAAGTGGTCATGGACCAGTTCTCTTTGCGCCAAAAATATGAATAACGAACTCTTCTTATTGTTGACTACAAAAGGCGAAAAGTTAGTTCCCAACAACCCCTCACTTCATGCTAAAAGCCAAACAAACCAAAAGACTTGGTCTTTATCTTTTGGGTAAAGTTGTAAGCATGAGCCTTTTTGCATGGAAAGTGGTACACGTGAATAACTACCAAAAACCCCACCAAGACTTCTTCAAAATTGGCAAGTGGACCTCCCATAAGAAAAATTCTGGAAAATTTGAGACAAGTTCTTGGTGCAAAATTCTGGGCTTGCCACGTGGCCATGGGCTGCCTGTGCTGGAACGGGCTGCATGGACTGCTTGTGTGGGAACTGCGCAATTGGTCCAAAATTTGTTCGTTACTCCTCACTTCTGCAAAAAAATCTTTAGACACTAGAACAAGAGATTTATTAAAATAAAGTAAATAAAATAAATGAAGTTTGAAAGTCAAAACTCATAAATTGGACCTGGAAATGAGTGTAACATGCGCACTCATCAGAAACAAAGGGCTAGTTGAGTGCATTAAGACAGAGATCAAGGGCAAGAAGATCAAGGTGACCACTAAGTTGTTCTGCGAGGTGCTGAAAATCAAGCCAGGGGAGATCAGATTCTATCATTCAGCATCTGGGACTCCAATCAATATTCCAAAGACTCTATGTCACAGCAAGCAAAACTAGATCCTCTTTGACAATTGTGAGTCAGGAAAATACTACAATCTGAAACCCAGGGACAAAGCTCTTATATATACATTGACTCGGGTCATCATCCCAAGGAAGAATTCTAGGACCATGATCAAAAAATCATGATCAATGGATTTTGGCTTGCCTCATCAAGAAGTTCTCCATTTTTGCTTTGGTACTCTTATTCTTCATCATATGGCAGTCTACAATGAGCATTCCCATTGTTGTCTGATTACTCTTTTGCCCAAAAAACTAAAGATCACTCCTACACTTGCTGATAAGCCTATTGTTCTCAAGAAGATCAATTTTGATACTTTGGAAAGATGTCCATCAAGCCAAATCCTGATGGAAAATATGTTGTGACAAAATCTGCTGCTAAGGGTCCAAAAATTGGTGATGTGTTAGAACAAGTGACTACTCTCAAGGGAGAGATCAGTGAGCTGAAGGAAGAAATGAGCTCTATCCGCAGCCAAATGAAAAAATCTCAGGAGAAGGTCTTTTTGAAGCTCGACCAAATTGCTGCACATCTCTCTCGAAATGCCTCTGATGATGAATGATGCTCCAACAGACTGATGCTCTAGGTCATGTATTGCATTCACCATAAGTACTCTATTTTATCTATTTTGCATAAGTACTCTATTTCTTTACTACTGCTCTTATTTGGTTTGTAAGACTTGAATATTTGGTTCTGCTTTGGATATTTAGTTTTATGATGCTATTTTCTCCTTTGGATCTTATTTCTTTTTCTGATGCCAAAAGGGGGAGATGAATGTTGTTGTTTGATATCTGGTTAAATTTGTTGTTGATGTTATGTTCTACTGTTGCGATATCCTGTGTGTGAAAATTTTTTATGCTGGGAACAACATTTGGCTCAGTGGAACAACCAAATGTCCATGAGCTTATAATGTTGATAAATTTGGCTGATATGAAAGCCAAATGATTATTGCAGGAAATACTCGTGAGCTTATAATGTTGTTATTGATGACATATTTGGCTGATGTGTAAGCCAAATGATACATTGAGAATTTCTTTGTACGGATACCTGTGTGAAATTTGGGTATGAAATCATACCTGAGGCATTTGTATACTGTGCTATTATGCAAAGGGAGCTATTGGCAAAAATCCTTTAGCATTTTTAGTATACGATAATATACGCAGGGGGGAGCATTTGGCTGAAAACTCGAGTCAATTGAATGCATCAAAATTTTCTAAATTTATGCTTTAAAACAAGGGGAGTTCTTGCTTATCCGGTTCTCTTTTTTTCTTACCACTATTTTTATTGGCAAAATAGACAACATGTTTGTCATCATAAAAAAAGGGGGAGATTGTTAGCCTAAACATGTGTTATGTGCTTAATCAAATGATTAATTAAGATTAATCTTATTTAGTATATTTATGACGATTATTCAGTGCCTATATTATTATTTTGATGATTAACAAATAGTGTGGAAAGCCCTTTTTTGTTTTTAGCATTTGCAGAAAATTTGGTTTCTAGCAGAAACCAAATACCGTGAAGATTTGGCTTCATCGTGGCTTTTCCTTCAAACCAAAGTGTCGCTGTCTGGGCAGTTTGGAGTTGTGCCCGAAAAGTAGCTGTTTTTAAAGCAACTAAAGCAACGGATTTACTTGGTCACCAAGGGTCAGAAAATTGGTCCTCACATCCGCTTTCATGCCCCAAAGAGCTGGTGGTCCTCACTTCCATTTTTGGGATACTTTTTAAAGATTAATTAAGAATTTCTACCCAAGTACCAGTTTTTATTCAGCCAATAGCCAAACGTTGATAGTTCTTAATTAAAAAAAGAAGTCAACTTGTGCGCTACCTGGAAGCAATCTAGCTGTTGGAGAACACTACTCCCCATCCTTAGAATCTATAAATAGAGGACTGAAGTTTCATAGCAATTCAACCTAGCCATTCAAGGGATTCTAAGTTGTGAAAAAAGAGCATACCTTGCGAGATTATTTTTGTGCGAATTTTTATAACTTCTTGAGTGAGTCACTCTTGAAGTTTTAATCATTGAGAGGTTGCAATCAGAAGGATTAGGTGCTAATCTTGTTGGATAGATAAAGCTAGGTTCAGCTTTGGGTTAGGTTTAGCAAGTTCAGCCAAGAAAAACTTGTGTACTATAGGTTATTTGACTCGCCTGCAAAAGCCAAGATAGTGGATAGTAAGAAATCCTAAAGTGGGACTTTTAGGTAGTGGATGTACTCCAGACTAGGGAACCACTATAAATTGCTTGTGTTCTTTGCTTTTCTATTTTCAATATCACATTCTCATTCTGTTTCACATTTGGCTTTTGTGTCGAGCCAAATCTCTGAAAATTTGAAAAAGAGGAAAAGCTAATTCAACCCCCCCTTCTAAGCCTTTTCTCGGCCAATAGAGGAGAGAGCCTAAATTTACTGCTAGGTCAACAACGACACTCACTAGACAAAAGTGGGATTGGTGCAACACATATGGCTTCAAACAAGCCAAATCTGCAAGTTAATTTTGTTAAAGCGGAATCTAGAACCCCATATAGACCTATGTACCATGAGAACTATAGGCCTAAACATCATGAGCATTCACATAAACCTGACATTTCATGCTATTATTGTGGAAAGATTTGTCACACAATCAAATCTTGTGCTTATAGGAAGAGAAACAATCATGCGAAGCATATTTGGGTTCCGAAAGAAACCAAATCTAACCCTGAAGGACCCAAGTTAGTTTGGATACCTAAAACTTGATTATTTGACAAGATGCAAGGGATGAATGGGTTAAAGATAGTGGTCGTTCAAGATATATGACAGGTGACCCATCAAAATTTTCATCCCTACTTTCAAAACAACGAGGTAAAGTTACATTTGATGATAGCTAAAAAGGAAAAATTCTTGGGATTAGTAAGATTGGTGCAAATCCGACTATTGAACATGTACTTCTTGTTGATAATCTTAAGTTTAACCTGTTTAGTATCAGTCATTTATGTGATAAAGGATTTAAAGTTATATTTGAATCAAAGTATAGAAAAACTGTAAACGTTATAAGTAGGATGGAGGATGAGAAAGTTGTATTTGTAGGAAAAAGAATTGGCAACCTTTTACCCTATATGCTTAAGTGAAGTTACTAAACCTGAGATTAAGTGTTTTAGTGCAAGAACAGAGACTCCAACCTTGTGGCATAGGAGGCTCAGACATACAAATCTTGAGCTCATCTTAAATATGTCAAAGAAGGATTTGGTTGTTGGAATACCGAGTTTAAAGTTTGAAACAAAAACAAAATGTAGAGCATGTCAGCTTGGTAAACAAATTAAGAGGTCCTTTAAGCCAAAACATTTAGTATCTGTAGGCCCAAAAATGCCTAAAAGGGGAGGGGTGAATTAGGCCTAAAATTTTTGTGATCTGTAAAGATATGGTTTTTGTGAAACAAGACTCAGATAAGGCTCGATCAAAGTTTTAATGCAAGTGTATGAGTAGAGTGAGGAAAGGAAAGTTAACACAAGAGATTTATAGTGATTCCCCCTCACCAGATACCTCTACTACCTAAAAGTTCCTTCCTTTAGGATTTCAAACACTCACTATACTTAGGTTTTTGTGGGTTCAACCTTAATCTTTACAAACACAAGCTTTTCTAGGCTAAGCTCTAACCTTTACAAGCTTTTCACAAGCTAAGCTCTAACCTACTTTCAAATTTAATCCTAGACTTGAGTATCCAGCAAAACTAGACCAAGTCTTGTTTACATGTTATCCCTATTTTTCTATTTGAATTGAATACAAGAAAACCAGGTTTTGAAACCACAATTACAAGCACAAGTATGAACTCAGACTTTTGCAATTGGCTGGAATGTCCTTCAAAGGTGTTATGGACCTTCATTTATAGAATCTGAGTTGGGGAAAAAGTTGTTACAATGGCTCTTTGAAACCCAAGTTGACTTAAGCTTCATTTCCTTCAAATTGGGACAGTTTCTTCGTGTCAACTCCTTGGTCACAAAGGAATACCAAAAATAGAAAGCATGGACCACCTTCTTCAAGTTGAGTGGGAGTTGAGTAATAAAGTCTCCTGCACTTTCATAAAGTCTTTCCTCTTACTTGCTCACCAATTCTGGACGTTGGAAGTAGTTTGATAGTGACAGCTGAAGGATATGGTTGCAACAAGAACCATTTCTGCGGTATGGTTTTTCTAAAACCATACTTCCGTCTGTAAACTAAAATCAACACAAGGAAAACTCAAGTATTGTGTAATTTGTTAACCATCAAAACTCAATTATATACCATGATTAAACATGATTAAATAACAGATTTAGCGTAAAAGGTAATTAGCAAAAGTTTACGCCAACAATTTCCCCCTTTTTTATGATGGCAAATTAGTGTTGATTTCATTTAAAAAAGGGCTGAAAAATATTTTTCAAATAATTTTAGAAAGCTCCTCCTATTTTATTGCTCCCTTTTCATAAACAATTTTGCAATTCAATAAGGATAAGTTAATTTCAAGAAATAACAAGCTTGGCCCATTTTGGCCTAAAGATTTCTTTGTGAATATAGCCCCTGTGGATTTCAATTTCTGCATAAGAGGTTAGCCGAACGTATGTACATCAAGAAGTAGCACAACATTCATAATTTTTGAATTTGGTTTTTAACAAAAACCATATCGCAGTCATAAGTCTGGTTTTAATAAAAACCATATGTATCGTATTTCCACACTTCCTGCGTAAAACTGACAGATTGATCAAAAGTATGATTTTTAAAAAAAATAATATTTTCATAATTCCATAAAATCAATCAAAGTGTGGTTTTAACAGAAACCGCATCCACGTTGTTCCTGCACAAAATCAACAGATTTTCCCCCATTTGGCATCAACAAAAAAGAATTATAAATAGAATAATATAGTAAATCAATAACCACGTAGAATATCCATTCAAAAGAGTAGAAGGAAATATCCATAAGAGAAACGAATATCCCACAATATGATAAGAAACATTCCAACAAACAGAAACCATATTAGGTACCCGATATTAGAACCGAAATAAATATGATCTAAATGCAATGTATGAGTCCTAAAAGCATAAGATCTGAAGGGGTTTCAATCTTCATCATAAGGGACTTGAGTGGTCAGTTTAGAGACAACCAATACGAACTGTTCCATCATATCAACTTTCAATTCCCTTACCTCTTCAGGCAAATAACCAACATCAGTTTCGAGGAAGCAAATCCGAGTCGCAAGATCATCCAAATGTAATTCCTTGTTGCCAGCACCAGCCCTGACCACTTCAAATTTACCAGCCGAGGAAAGCTTGACACCTATCTTGGTAAGAGGTTTGCGACCAATTTGTCCAAGCTCCATAAGAATAGCAAATTTGGTTGGTCTCACACCAAACCGTTTAGCAAGGAGGGTGATTAGTACTCCATGTCTTCTTGCTTTATAAAGAGCCATGTGATATAAAATCTGATGTGCGAAGCGAATTGGACTCTTCTTCATCAGAAATGCTATGAGCCACGAGTCAGAATTTTTTATCCTGGTCAAGTGCCATGGTCGAGGCATAATGACCCTAGTGAGCATGTATAACAAGCCTCTTGCAAATGGGCTAGCATGCTTGTATTCTCCTTTCTTGGCAGTACCATACACCAACTTTACTTGCCGGCCATACTTTAGAGGACCATCAATATTGATCTTTGTCCCAAAAGTTGTGTTGTAGTATTTGATGGTCCCGCTATTCATCTTCAGATCCTCTTCCTTTTATATTCTTAGAAAGAGCTTGCATGGCTCTGCTCACAAGGCATGACTGATTTTTAATTTTTTTGTAAACTATTTTGCATTACAGATTACAGGCTAGATTGGAGTTAATAAGGCAAATTATTCTTCAAAAACACTACGAAATTATTCTTGAAACCTTTCTAAACAGTTTAAGCATTGTGAATATCCAAACTTGACCCACGAACATTTTACTAAAATTAGATTCTAAACATGCTAAAACTCAAGGTCAATGAGATGATTTTATTCTAAGTCAAGGCAAGATGGGAATTTAACCTAGTAGAATTGATGTATTTTGATAATCTAAACCATTATGCATTTAAACCTTAGGATTAATGAGATGATTTAATCTTAGGGTAAAATATATAATAAGGTTTATTTAAATTAAAATACATTTCATTGTTTGGGCTTTTTTAGTTGTTTTTAACCCAATTATATTGAGATGATTTATTTTTGGGTTAGGAATGGGTTCACGGGTCCAAGTTAATGAATTCTCTGGAGTTTATCTAGCCCATTAACACATTTCTTGCAGGCTAATTTTAGCTCTGATTTTCGTGGAAAATCAGAGTTAAATTATTATTTAAGTAGATTTTGTGTTTTTCATATGATTTTGCTTAAAATGGGTGTCAATGTGTAATCAATCAGTTATGGAATGATTTAAGGGAGTAATGAGCAAGTAATTGAGTGATTCTGGGTTGATTAGGCGGTAGGATCAAATCAGAGCTGAATAAGAGGGATTGGGGGTCGAAAAAGGAAAGAACGGGAGACACGCGGGGTGAGCGGCGGTCTTCTCACGACGAGCGCCAGGTTCGGGCTGGCATCCTCACATGACCGCCGGCAGCGGCGGTCATGGGTACCCAGAATCACCGATTTCTCCGATTTTTGTTTCTAATTTGATCCTACACGGGACCAGATTTTCATCAGCAGTAGTCTAGCAAGGAGGAATCAAGAAGACGATCAACCATTGAGCTTAGAAGTGGCAAGAAGATGGGTGTAGAAAACAATCCAATTCAAAGAGCTAGAGGAGGGCTACAAGAGGTAATACTAATCCCTTTTTGTTTGATTCTGGCTGATTATATGCTGATGTTTTTGATGATGTAAGTGGCGACATAATGCCATGTCTAGAACTACGTGGCTTTGACCCCGATCACTCGGGTAGGTAGGTAGTCTCGGTTTTACAACAAGATGCAAGCCAAATACTCTTCTTACCCCCTTCTCTTTATTTTCCACACTTGCACAAGGCACACTTATACTCTTCAATTGCACAAGGTTTCGATCCAACACGGATGGGTGCCTAGCACCTTCCCATCTATGACGAACCCCCGATCCCTTGTTTTTGGTTCACCATGACCATGTAGCCTAAAGGAGTCACATGATTGGCTTTGATGTGTTTAATGGCTTGGTAAGTTTGGTTGCCATACTTGTAATGGTTGATGGTGCTAGCTTGTTGGTTGATGACCCAATATACTTATTGATGGCACTAATGGTGCAATATTGATGATGAGATGATGATGCCTTGGCTTATTGACGAGTCCGATATTCAGGCTGTGCATTTCATGCATATCATGTGCATCCATGACACTTGCATAAGATGATGATATTGATGATGACGAGATGATAGACCCTGCAGTGCTCCTAGGCTGCTCGGTCATATGAGATGATGGTGGTGTTGTGCTAGGCGCTGTGTGTGGTTTCGGTAGCAAGTCACGTGCACTTCCCATGACTAATCGGTTATGCCTCGTACGTGGGGCTATGGGCTAAGGAGTAACATGTTGGTTGGGCTACCAAACCATGCAGGTAGGCTAAGTACAACTTCACGATAGCCTACCCGTGGGCTGATCACGGTGCATCGATGTAAAGCTGTTGGTTGTTGTTGCCTCTTGTGTGTATCATTGTTGCTGCTTATATGGTCACCTGCTTATTGAGTTTTATACTCACCCCCCATTTCCTCCCCCTATCTTACAGGTGTGAGATTGAGAGCACGGGTTGTAGGTCGATGGGTATAGCCGAGTCGGTTTTCTTCAATTATGTCATTGTGTATATTTGTATGAGAAGGTTATGTCTTTATGTATAGCATGAGTTAGAGCCCCTTTGTAGCATTGGTTAAATTACATTATTGAAGTTGTTTTTATAAATGGTTTTAATCCTTTTTATTTATCTTTGTTACCTTTGCTTTTGTTGGTTTCGCTTCCTTTTATGCTGCGCATTCCTTTGTTGGTAACCCGTCGAGCAGTGGCAACGAGTTTCTCGTTGTGTTAATGAAAGGCCTTGGGGTTCCTTGTGGCACATGGTGGTGCGCAAGGTACCTGGCCGATCGCGCTAAGCGGGGGCATGACAAAAGTGGTAGCGGAGCATAAGTTCTCTGAAAGTGTGTGTCATGTCATTTCAAATTTGATGGTCGGGGTAAAGAAACTTATTTTTTTAAAAGGTTAGGTGTCTATGTCAGTTTGGTGTTATCGAAATGGCATCAGGTCATAGTTAAGTAATTTTGCTAAAGGGGCATAGGTTGTTGAGTCTTTTGGCTAATACCCATCGAGTTGGAGGTTGTGGTTTGGTGAGAGGCATTTGTTTTATTTATGTGCTAAATGTGTGTTATATGTTATTGTGTTCGACATTTGGTTGATGTGTAGCTCGAAAAACTCGGGGATAGGTTATGTTGGCTTGCAATAGTTGCGAATATAGTGCTAAGTGAAGTGAGTAATGTTTTTTTGGAATTAAAGATGCGTAAAGGAATAGTGGAGTTTTTCTTACGATGGATTGGGATGGTTTGAACGGAAGTAGGAATTGAGGCACGGGAGAATATGTTTATGTGGGGATTTGTGAGTAAAAAGAAGTAGAATTGCAATTTGCGAGTCATAGCTCGATAGATAGTGTTGTGGAACCTAAGGGTGAATAAGGTATGAAGGAATAGGATGTGACTTTGGAGTTTTGGCTTAGAGCTTATACTAGAGTATGATTAACAATTATGTTAAAGTTTTATGTGTTTTTAGTAGTAAGGGGAAAAGAAGATGTGTATGAGTGTTGTGGATAATTAGCATATATTAGAGTACAGTTGACACCCTAGATTACCTAGAGTTGTTCTGGATTATTTGGAATTAGAATATAGAGTGTTAAGTTGACAAAGTGCACTGGAAGTCATGGGCATAAGTATGGAGTATTACATATTTTTGGGAGTTATGACCTTAAACTCAAAGGAAGTTCAAAGTATCTTCTATTATAGGGAAGAGTTGAGTATATTAATGTTTGGGAGATGACATTAAGTTTAGAGGTTTAGTGATTTAGAGAAAGCGTATGAAGTTGATATGTAAGCGGAGTTGCGCTACGGAAGCATGGTTGGCTTCTTTGAGAAGCAATTGGGCCTACGGCTGTCGAATTGGATTTTGTAGCTTAATTATTGTGTGCATAGTGCCAGAGTAGTGCACTTTGTGACCTAGTTGGGGCAATTGGCCTGGTTGACGAATTAAAGTGCCAGTGCACACACCAATGTGCGAATAGCGCATTTTATGGTTCAGTTGGGGTAATTGGCCTCGCTTTTCAATTGGTGCAGTTGTGTGTGGATAGTGCACCGTTGTGGAGTGAATATGACGTAGAAGTTACCAGTGATGAGAGAATGAGAATATGGATTTTAATATCTTATTGAGTGATGTATCATGTGGGGAAGTTAAGTGGAGACTTGTGTGGTTGCATTTGGAAGGCTATCGGTACATTGCAAGTTTTATTAACTTAAACTATGTGGCCACAATTTATAAAGTTTTTGCAATTATTGTTTTGAAAATATTTTTAAAAGCACGAAATAAGCAAGTTTGGCATAAGTACCGTATAGCTTATCCATTTGTACCGTGGTAAGAAGCGATAGACAGTTGAGAGAACTAGAATCTATAAGATTGTGGTTGAGTTGTGAAATGGATTATAATGAGAAGTGACCATGAGTGAGTATTGTTAGAACTAATGCCTCCCTGTTTCATTTCAGGGTTTTGATAATGACAAACCTTGGATCAATTGATGACATCCTTGAAGCAAAAAGAAATCAAGCAAAGATCAAGAGCTCAAACAGTGCGATCAATTTGAAGCTACAAGCACGAAGAGAAAGATGAGTTAGGAACTCAAAATGTACAAGGGCAATGTCAAGCAAAAAGAAGTGAAGTCAAGAACAACTTGCTCAAGAATTGAAGTCAAGAGTTAATGTGCAAAAAGAGCAAGAGAAGTTAGGACCCCTTTGTACAAGGTAAAACACTCAACTTCTCTTAGGCATTGGCTCAAAATAAAACAAGTTTTTACTCATGCATTTCATAGCATCATTTCAATCACAAAATGTGTTTTCAAAT